>CABFWB010003138.1:0-22031 GCA_902151455.1 Timema bartmani
CTAAAGTTAGAAGGCATTGTGTAAGTTTCTAAATGTTAGTTATCAATAGGCCTATTTGAATATCTAACTTATTTTACTGTAAAAAAGAGCTTCTAGAAGCATATGTCTATAATATTCATATAGCAATCATGCCTCTCACGTTATGCCCCCAAAACCCCCCCCGAAATTTTTGCCTGGCTACGGCCTTGCATACATACATACCAAATTCTAGGCCCTTCAATTAATTATTCCATGTATGCTTATGATAAACTGTGATGTCTTTGTAAGGATGTAATATTTTTGCTATAATATTTTATTTATTTATATAACACTGCATCTTACTACCCGTTCCGGATGTACGCTTAAGTACTAATTACATTAATGGACTAGATATTGTGAAGGTTGAATATAGAGGAAGTGAACCCGCATTTTCGTGGAGGGAGAGTGGAAAACCATCTAGGAAAAAGCACCCCCAGTTTACCCGAGCGAGATTCGAATCTCAACCACCGCTTCCTTGGCATTCTAGCTCAACAGGAAACTAGCGCGTTAGCTAACTACGCCCCCGAGGTGGGTTGCTTTAATATAATTTATCTGGTTTAGTTATTATAATTATTTTATTTTACAATAGTAATTGCATTTTTTATCCGCTTCTGTGGCTGCATTGTCTAAGGCGTCACTCTCGCAATAAGGTGGGTAGATTGTGGTTCAAATCTAAGGGGAGGGTTTCTAAAAATAGTTTTCCTCCCTCCCACCACCCAAATGCGTGTACACGTCCTCTAAATTCAACCTTCTGCATCCCTAACACCTTAGCTCCATTAGTACATAAACGTATAGCCCAAACGTCTAATAAGATGCGATGCTAAAAAAAAGGGGAGGGGGGGGAGGGTTTGCACAGAAACGAAACGAAATATACTTACGGTGAGTTTAATATGTTTATAAGCACGCGCGAAAATGTAAGACTAGCCAATTTTCAATTACGTTTTACGCAAATTGTTGCGGTTCTATGATTAAATTAAGGGGAATAGGAAACTAGTTATATCATTTTAAACAAAATGTAATCATTTATTATGCTGGCAATCGAACATTCTTAGTTATTGGAGGTTTTTTTTATGGAGTTTTTAAGCGTCGAGAGCTGCGTAATCAAAATAAATATTGCACTTCAAGTTGTCGGGGCTCTTAAGGTGAGGTTGTGGGGAACGTGAAAAAAGGCCATTGTCTCTTAAGTTTTTATTGCAAACCTTTTTTTATCCAAAGTAAAAAAAAAAATTGCTTCAATATAAACATAGAGTTTAATTTTCTTCACATGGTGATATCAACAGTTGTTGAATATCTGTCATGAGTATAGCGGCATTAGAAGAGTCACATTTTAAATGAAGAGAGAAAGTTGTCATTAAGTTCCAGGACACCCTTGACAGATATTCAACCACTGTTGAGGTCACCATGTGAAGAAAATTAAACTCTATATTTTTTCTACCGAGCAATATTTGATTTTTATGGATTAAATAGCCAATTACGATTGTAACAGCATCTAAATACCATATTCTTTAAATTGAAAAATGACACCTGGATACGAGACTAGACTCTGCCTTGAAATATGAGTATAGAATGACTCTGGACACGGGACTACTCCTTGATAGCTCAGTGGTTGGAGCATTGGCTTACTAAGCCAAAAATCCCGGGTTCAAACCCCGTGCCCAGTTGTAATTTGCCAATTTAAAGAATATAAATTATTATTTGTTTGGCCAGAAAAATATTTCACTTTAAAAACTAAAACTAAAAAAAAAAAACCTGAACTTAATACGCACACCCTACATCCACACCTTTATACATGATACATTTTCCCTCCACTCATCTTAACCAGCTTGTCACGGGGATGAGCAGCAAAATACAAACTTTCAACGCTTACAAAAGAGGTTAATGCCGGTGAAATTTTTAATATTTAATCAATGAAACGAGAATTGTAATAGGAATCTTTTCCCGTGGTCCTAATATCATTTAGTGTCCTTGCAAGTGCCAAGGACAATAAATCAGTCGTCTCTAAGCCCTAGACGCTGCCAAGTAAACTTGGCTCTATCAACCAGAGTTGATTTTGTTGTTGTTTTATAAGCTTTCTAGAATTTGTGGCTAGCCTGTGTGGTCGCGGTTAACCAGATATATTATTTGTAGACCCTGTTTCTTATTTTTAACAATAATATGTAGGGCTACTAGTAGTTCTGTGAACACTATACCTCACTTCCACCATGTTATTATCGTTTTACAGTCTAACTATTATTATTATTATCATCATCACCACGTCTTACTACCCGTTCGGGTCATACGTACTTACGCTGATGTGTAATGGTAGGGTGATTGTGAAATGAAATGGAGGATCTATAGTTTAACGTGGTATCCGAACCACGGTGGAGGCCTGGCATTCCACACATTCACAGGTCGTGATTAATACACGTCTTGCCAGAGGTGAAGGAAGGTTTCGGCGATCAGATAAATCTGTGCCGGGACAGAGGATTGAACCCCGGACCCCAGCACAGATGTCTGACACCTTACCCCTAGAACACCAGTTCACCCTTACAGTCTTACTTGTAGTTCTGTGGACAGTAGACCTCGCTAACTCCATGTTCTAATCGTTAATGACGTCTTACTTGTAGTTCTGTGAACAGCAGACCTCGCTTCCTATATTTTCCCGGTAAAGGTATTTTCACATACCCTCCAGGATTATTTTACATGTCACAATCAACAAGGGACCGATGGCTTTACTTTCTCTCCGAAGGAAGTTGTGCCACGAATTTATATCGCTCAAGAAAAATCTCTCAACCCCGGCTGTGTTTGAACCCACAAACATCGGGTCCTGAGGCGAGCACTTTATCCCAAGACCATCGAGATCGACTATGGGGAAATACAATTAAATTTGAACAATAGACTCAAAAATAGAGGGGTTACAACAACGTTCACAACCCAAGAGGGGATGATTAATTCAACCTGTGTGGCATGTAGGACAGGATTTATAAAGGGTAAAAGAAGCGATTGCCCCGCGTCCCTTAACTAAAGGGATCCTCCTTTACACAGTAATATTATGCTAATTAAATAACCTCATATAATATTTTATTTTATCAAAATAAACAAATTGAAAGTTATAAATGAATGTTTTAACAATGTCCTACTTTTTAATTATCGTCAATAATATTGATATTAAATTTGAAATTTTGGGGATGTCTGCTCTGTTTTTATCGACGATGGCCCATAAAATACTAAATGCTCTGTGCCTATAGGATGTAGAGATCAATGTTATAAAAATATATTATAGGTTTTGAGGAATTTTTCTATTTTTCTATGTGTGTACCTTTATATATATGTATAACTTGTCAGTTCCAGTTATACATGCCAAAAACTGGCTGTAATGTATACATTTGGTGAGTTATCCTTTTTGTTGTGTGTTTTGATTTCTGCGTTCGAGGTGCCCACCAAACCCGAAGTGCCATACCCCCCTTTCCCCCCCATCTCAAAATCTAAATCCGGCCCTGGTGACGTATTGTATAGAAAGTTCGACAAATCAACGTAATTAACCAATCTCACTATGCTGGGCTTATATTCATGCATGACGCATAGATAATAGTAAATAGTGCCGAGTTTACAGTGCACAACAGGTAACAAAAATACAACGGTTTATAATGAAACGTGGTGTATTACCTGACTAGATTGTATTCTATTAATAGAAATAGGGCTAATCTTTTTTTGATCCCATAACTAAGGTATTTAAAAATACTTTCCTTAAGGGTTCACTCGAAAAACCAATTTAAATAAACTGACTATTTTGAAACATAGAATTAATCTAATTTAAGTGGTGCTTGTACTATTGGATTGGATTAATTGGTTAGGACATTGGATCAGAAGGGAATGCCTGCCGAAAACAGTAATTGAAGGAATGATAAATGGGAAGAGAGGAAGAGAAAAAAGGCGATACAAATGATAAATGTTGGAGGAAGATATTAAAACACCAAGAGGCTGTCCCAGGTTCGAAAGAATTGGAGGAGTATCATATCTGAACCTTCCAAGAGACACAACTACACATGATGATGATGAATGTACGATTAAATAGAATTGTATTTTTATTTGGTTCTGATTTTATTGTTGTCATTAATATTATGGTAGATTTACTTATCAGTAACATGATCCAAAATTGATTATTTCCTATTTATTTTCAATCTTATTTCTAAAAGTATTATCCACTTTATCCATTATGCACTATTCACTATGTACCAATTATGAGCGCCATCATTGAAAATAATTTGTTTAATTTTCTTGAGCACCATTCGTTATTAGCTTTGTGTTATGCATGAGTACAAGCACATTCTTAAATATCCCTCCACCTTTTATAAATAAAGAAGATGTCATGAGGATAAAAAAAGTATTATTCGGTGAAAAAGTGAGCACCAATAAATAAAAGTGAGGGAAACTTTTATATGAAAGAGCTATCAAAAGACATTTTGAAATAGTACTTGAAAAAATCATTTAAGATTTCTGAGACAATATAAAAGGCTTTTGAGAAAGGTGAAAGCATTATTTTTGTTTGTTTGTTGACTCTGCAAATAACTTTAAGAAAAACGCCAAGAGGGAAGTTTTTGAAAGCCAAAATGTTCAAGAGAAAAACATATATTTTGAAAAAATAATAAATATATAATTATAATTATTTTTTATGTGTCCAGGACAAATAATCTGTTCAGACAAGACAATTTTTTTTTATAGATGTACTGAATTTGGAAAAATATCTGTTGTCTCAGTGGAGATTTAAAGAGAGTCAATTTCAACATTAAAAATGCTAGTACAATATTATATTTCTGTTTATAACGTAGTTCGCAGCTTGACTTCGCTAATATCTAGGCTCGTATCTTAATGGAATTCTTATAAAATATATAATAGCTAAAATCCCCTCCCCCCCAACAAAAACTGGTTACAGAGCCTGTTAATTCTAACCCTCCCCTACCCCGTTTCTACAAGTAAATAAGTTACATCAACGTCTATAGTCGAGGCTATTTGAAAATTTATACTATATCCTCATTTGCATCGAAGGGCATTTTAAGTAAAAAAAAAAAAAAACTCCTCCATACACTTAAAAAGGATATGAACCGAGATATCTCCATGACCGGGAAACCAGGCCAGACACGTGTTGTGAGCCTACTCTTGCGGGTATTAATCCGATGAATGGTATAATACTGACATAATTCAGTATTCAGTATGGTGCAGAATCGATTTAGCTTAATTTCGAACGTTTTACTGCACAGTAATATGAATACTTGTATGGTAAAAAATAGCAAAAATGTCAATCACTTTCCAACCTCACTGGAAAATATTTTGATTTGCAACGCCCTCAACGAGTTGACTGTTTAATTTAAATTTATTAAATGCATATGTATTTAATCGCAATATTTTGTGATATTTATAAACATACAAATGGAAGTGTATTAGTAAAAAAAAAAAGGATAAAATATTCAGATAAAATTATACATTGAAACGTTTGAGTTCGAGATTCAAATTGATCAAAGTCAACACAACAGTATTTTTATCTGTGAGTTAAACATAAGAACTTTTACCGATTATGGGCCAAATTTATAGCAGAAAATAATATTTTTTAATGAATACCAAGCTAATAAATAGAGTTTTATGTGGTTTTTATAGAAACATATTTTTTAGTACGTAAACTCTTAATAATCACACATTTATTATATATAAAAAAACAGTTATTGAAATGACATCTGTCTGTAGGTGTGTGTGAGTGCATATGTAAAGATATATATATATTTGCTATTGGAATAACGTAATTATATACATATATTGTCACAACCCTGAGCAATGTTGGGATGTTTGTTATGATTTACATAACTTTCTTGGAAGTACGTGACTGAAAGCGCTGGCTTAGTGAATATGATGTAACGAATTTGAAAAATTAAAGAGGAATCCTGAATACTCACAACAATGTTGCAAGTTGGTTATTAAAGGGGCCAGATCGGGCTATAAAAGTGTTTATTTTGTTGACATCGCGGCTGATACATTATCATCAATTTCGGAGGCAACTACGCTGCCCGACGCCGGACCATAGCAGACTAGATCTTCGGGTCATCAGTAGCACTTTTGTTCAGAGGGCAACCGTCGAGCCCAGGGTCCCGAGCTCGAGTTCTGTAGGGGGTCGCGAGCCATAACAATCATTCCAACAGTCTAAGTCTTTGCGAGTAAGCTAGTTCTTTCACGTGCGAGAGCGTTCAATCTCTTATATTCCTTTCATACATCATTTAACATAACAGTTTTTAATATCTCCTAGTAATTCCCCTAAACCAAAATTTGTAGCCCTACGTATTATTTCGAATCCACCCAACTACCTTGCCAGCAAATAAACCCCTCCCGCAAGCTATCCTGACAAATCCAGCCCAATATAAGGGAGGTTGGCGACAATATGTAGATATATCCCTCCTAGAGAAATACAGTTTTTGAAAAACTCACTTCCAAAAGTCTTAAAACCACGACAGTCCACTATTTTTATTCTCTCTCTTACACACTGTACATATTAGTCTGTCCAAGCTTAAAGGAATTAAGGATCTATTAACATAAATAATGTTGTTTGACTGATAAGTTAGTAGCTAGGTTACTTATTAAATAATAATGTAAATATTCTATGATTGCAAACTAGTACTATTCATTGGTAATGGTCGCTCAAGGCGTTCTGTTTGTACATTACATTCACATAAAACTTATTTTATAAAGATTACTTATAATTAATGATTTTAATTATAATATACATTACGTTTGTTTGGGCATGTTGAGAGGATGAGTGTAGATCGAGTGACGAAGTAAATATATGAAGGTAGAGTGTGTGTGAATCAAAAGGAAGAGTTAGGTCATGTGAGATACTATGGTTAAATGTTGTAGATGAATGTGTGGAAAATAGAAACAATAAAGTTTTAAGACTAAAAGGACCTGTATGACTCGGTGTAATTATGAATGTTGTTGAAGCGAAGGGAGAGGGAAGTGTGAAGAAAGTTAGTGAGGATGGATTAAGTACTTTTTTAAAAAAAATCTATTTGCACAGTTTCTTGCTTACCCCGTAAGGGAACAACGTGATTAGGTTTGTATGCATGCATTTTTTCATAATTTTGTATCAGTAATAACAGCATTTTTTAAACTTAACTATAATATAGCAATTAAAAATATGTTATCACAATGATTCACCTTATGCGCTAGTAATAATAGACCTTCAAATACGTGTTCCTTCGTTTTAGTTTATATTGATAATATAGCGAAAATAAAATACAAACAAATAATTACGGAGATTAAAGACTTTCAGTAAAAGTTCGAACTTTAAGTGAATTAGGACTTCTCGGTTGCAGTAGTTGCCCTTAAGGTGGGGGATGTAGGAGACGTGAGTTAAGGCCAGTATTTTTGCAGTTTTTATAGCAAAACATTTTTCTGGCCAAAATAAACAAGATATTATGTCAGTACAAACATAAGAGTTTAATTTTATTCACATGGTGATATCAACAGTTGTTGAATATCTGTTATTAGCATAGCGGCACTAGATTACTCACGTTTTAAATAAAGATAAAAAATTGTAATTAAATTTCACAACATCTTTGACAGATATTCTATAACTGCGAAGAAATTAATACATATATATATATATATATATATATATAAACACTTAGCGCCACGTCTTACTACCCGCTCGGGTTATACGCTTAAGTATTAATTACGCTAATGGGTTAGGAATTGGGAGGGCTGAATATAGAGGAATTAAGCCCGCATTTGCGTGGGGAGAGCGGAAAATCATTTAGGAAAAACTGCCCCTAGTTCACCCGAGCGAGATTCGAAATTTGATCTCCCCGTACTCGGCAGTCTAGCTCAACACGAAACTAGCGTGTTAGCTAATTACGCTACCGAGGCGGGTAATGTGAAGAGAATTAAACTCTATGTGTCTAATGGAGAAATATTTGATTTATTTTGAACAACAAATATTTTGATTTAAAAAGTGAAAAAACACGTACCTTTTCTCACGTTCTCCACATAGGCCTACCTTAAGTAACTGGAATTTGTTCCAGAAAAATTTTTCAGATAATAAATGTTCCGAAAAAGAACTAAGGGAAGATTATCCAAACTTAACATTTTTAATCCCTCATCTCGAAACAAAATCTTAATCCCTCATCTCGAAACACAATCTTAATCCCTCATCTCGAAACACAATCTTAATCCCTCATCTCGAAACACAATCTTAATTGTGGCTTCGAGTAGCGGTACATTTTTAAATTTATATCAAGTCACACACATCAAAGTTCACCTATCGGAGCTATCATAGTTTATTGACATTTTAGAAAACACTCTATGTAATATTTATTGTTAGCACCTGTTCAAATCATACGCATATTTAATAATCACGCTAATGAGCTAAGGATGAAGAAGATTGAATTTAGAAGAAATGTACCCACATTTGCGTCGAGGGGAGAGGGGGCAACCATTTAGGAAAACCACCCTCAGTTCACCCAACCGAGATTCGAACCTAGAACTCCCTTTAATTGGTAGCCTAGTCCAAAACGAGCCCCGGGCAACTCTTTTCTTTGCTCCAAACAGACAGAAAAAAAATCTCTTAATTTTATTTTTGCCAACCCAGTTTTGAATAAATTTTAAAAAATCTAATAAAAAAATTAAAATTTCAACCCTTTGCGTGAGATATTGAGTAATGCTCATGAGAGAAAGAAAAAAATTATTAATTTTATTTATATAGATAAAGCTAAAGAACTGTACTAAAGTAAATTAGTTCCATTACAGCTTCACTTTACAAACAAAACAAACAAATATGAATACCTGCACGTAGTTAGTAGCAACTAATATTTTCACAGCCTCACTCGGCGATAACACCCACACTGATATGCCGAATATACTCGAACCTACCCGGAAATAACCGATCACACAAACTTTGCCTTGCGACGCTATAGAATTAAAGAAAGTATTCTCAGCAGAGAATTACTTTTGCTTTGATTCGATTCGTCTAGGTGTGATCAGTTTCATTTTATTGTGTGGAAATAATACTTTTATGGATGCCGTGCTTCGATTCGACTCGATTCGATTCTCCTTGGTGGCAGAGGAGTAGTAAGGAGCGTTATAATAATGTATAAATGTATACACCCTGATTTGTGATAAAAAGAATGATCGAATTTCGTTAAATAAAAAGTTGGATTTCTGTTATAAAAGAGGGTATAGTGATATAAATAGAGATATAGAACAATTACGAATGATTTTCAAATTCTTAAATTTTAAATATTTGCCTTTGGTCACATAACTCTAATATTAGTCGGATAGAACGCCATATTTTACTTGTTATTTACAAATGAATGGACTTTGGTGAAGGGAAATATTTTTTCTGGACTGTAAACTTTGAATTGTTATAATAATAATAATAATAATAATAATAATAATAATAATAATAATAATAACAACATTATAACATTACAGTTGATAGTTTCTTTTTGTCAACTTCAGGCAAAAAAAAAGAAAAGGTAATCTTCTAATAAGTAAGAATGTGTATAGTTTGGGTATCATTAATTATAATTAAAATTAACATAATTTATCATTTGTTGGCTTAAAAGAAGGCAAGTAATCAAGAGAGTATAGAAGGTGATATGGATGGCAGGATGAGGAATGAGCAAGTGTTGAGGAAGGTAGGAGAGGAAAGGAGATTTATAAGGATAATGGCTGGGCCCCACACTACGCAGGGAAGAGGATCATGGAGGAGAAGATAGAGGGTAAAAGAGGAAGAAGAAGGTTTGTAATACTAACAGATATCAGGAAAGGAAGAGGCTACAAAAGGATGAAAGAAGATGCTCAGGACCGAAGAAAATGGAAGATGTCCAGTTGATACCTGTCTAAGAACAGATTCACAGAAGAAGAAGAAGAAGAAGTAGAAGAATAATCAATTTCGCGAAAATATTAAGATTCGTTTTATTTCGCGTATTTATAATGCATTAAAAAATTCTACACGGGAGTTTAATTTTATTTATAATATATTCATCAGAATGCAAGAGTTTCATTTTTTTTAGCACCGCGTCATACTACTCTTTCGGGCTACACGCCTATGCACTAATTACAATAATGTGTCAACAATTAGAAAGTTTGAATTTTACAGGAAGTGTACCCACATTTACGCGGAGGGAGAGTGGAAAACCGTTTAGGAAAAAAAAACCCACCCTCAATACATCCGACAGGAATCGAACCTCAATCTCCCCGTCTTAGACAGTTTAGTCTATTGCTAGAGTAGCACCTTGGACCATGCGGCCACCGAAGCGGGCGTTTGGTTGCTAAAGGCTTTTCATTGCATAGGCATATATATATATAAAGAGGAAGAAGAAGGTTTGTAATACTAACAGATATCAGGAAAGGAAGAGGCTACAAAAGGATGAAAGAAGATGCTCAGGACCGAAGAAAATGGAAGATGTCCAGTTGATACCTGTCTAAGAACAGATTCACAGAAGAAGAAGAAGAAGAAGTAGAAGAATAATCAATTTCGCGAAAATATTAAGATTCGTTTTATTTCGCGTATTTATAATGCATTAAAAAATTCTACACGGGAGTTTAATTTTATTTATAATATATTCATCAGAATGCAAGAGTTTCATTTTTTTTAGCACCGCGTCATACTACTCTTTCGGGCTACACGCCTATGCACTAATTACAATAATGTGTCAACAATTAGAAAGTTTGAATTTTACAGGAAGTGTACCCACATTTACGCGGAGGGAGAGTGGAAAACCGTTTAGGAAAAAAAAACCCACCCTCAATACATCCGACAGGAATCGAACCTCAATCTCCCCGTCTTAGACAGTTTAGTCTATTGCTAGAGTAGCACCTTGGACCATGCGGCCACCGAAGCGGGCGTTTGGTTGCTAAAGGCTTTTCATTGCATAGGCATATATATATATATATAAAAGTTTACATTTGTAAAATTATATATATATATAAGTTTACATTTGTAAAATGCGTGTTTGATTTAGTCATGTGCATTTATTAAGAAGATTTTTTCCATACTTTTAGGTCATTCTTTGAAAATTTAAAGTAATTTTTTAGAATTTTTAGGTCTTTTTCTCATATCAATTTTGTATCATCCAGATCTAAGCCCTGTAGATAACATTTTACTATTTTATTAGTATTATTTTATAGATATTGTTATTATTTACGCAAAGTGACAGTTGCAGATCGCACGACTTGACGTATGAATGTAAGATAATTGATTTAGTAACTTTTATAACTATAAAATAAAAGTTCCTTTCTATATCGTACTGTAGTTTGGCGGATCCGTTTCTATCAGATCCATCAGCAGGTGTGCAAGTAAGTGTGACTCCCAAAGAAAACTGAAACAAGTCGAACAAGTTTATAAGTGGGAAGTAATATTTCGGGGGTATCCCGGTCCCCTGTCCCCCTGAGTTGGTCAGCCGTATCAACTGGGGGAATACCCGGGGTAGAAATGCCTGAGCCCCCATTTAAAATCCCATGACGCCTTTGGTAAAAATGTTATTTTTTTAAAGAAGACGAAATTGTTTGGGAAAACCGCTCACTAGTTGTGGTGGGTTTATTTCCCGAGATTAGAGTGTATTCCTTTATGAAACACACATTTTAGGGGCGAATATGCAAATTTATGTCTGGAAAGGGGGGTGGCAAAAAACTTAAATGGTCAAAGATGTATGGTATAGAAGGATTTTTTGGGAGGTTGAAAGGAGGGGTATCTAACCTGGGAGACGGATTGGAAGCT
The DNA here is from genome assembly GCA_902151455.1 of Timema bartmani. Lineage (NCBI taxonomy): Eukaryota > Metazoa > Arthropoda > Insecta > Phasmatodea > Timematidae > Timema > Timema bartmani. The sequence goes on from CABFWB010003138.1 coordinate 11,759, forward strand.
GGGAATACCACATATAGAGCACCTGACTTTGATCTGGGAATGTGAATTGAAAGTGGATAGTGGTAGTCACACAGATAGAACATCTGACTCTCACTTGAGGGGAAATCGAAGGGGAGGATTGTCACACAGATAGATCACTTGACTCTGACCCAGCGGGTCAGTCTATGAAGATGTTAACTAATAAAATAATAATAAAATTTTCCATTTTTCTAATAAATCATGTAAAACGGTTTAGTATTCAAAGATAGTACTAAATATATTCGTGATATTGGGGTTCTACCTGAAAATAATTACTCTTAAGGGGCATATGCATTGTGCTAGTGTCTAGTAATATCATACCAAACATCAACGCTCATGAATGCTGTGCTATAGCAGCCATCTTGGAAAATAACGGTCGAATTTTTGTTTTTGAAAATATTTCATGAAAAGTAAGAAATATCGAGAAATATTTCTAACAAAGATGGAAGAGAATTAAATAAAACCTATTTTATGTACGTGTCATTTTTGTCGATATTAAATGGTTACCGAGCTATAGGCTAAATAAAATAGGAAACAAACTAATTTTGGATTCATCATCATGGAAAATTGGATTAAAAATGAAGGAAAAGTCATTTGTTGTCGTTCACATTAATTTTATTATTATATTCCACTTCCTTTTCATTTGATTAAAATCTTGTCTGTAAAAGGAATTTTATATATTTAATATATTGTCATCCTGGCACTTTTGGGCTTAGTATTTATTCCTTTGTTTACTGAATCTCGTGAACCTTCTCACATTACTTGGGCAAGAGCTCAATACTTTCGTCTCCCTTCCCAAACAGCCGACACATCCCATCCTATCCTACATTTTTCAATATAAATAACATCACTTATAATAATCATAAGCAATGCTCTTACTAAGACTATAATTGTTATACTAGTAGTAGTCTTAGTATTAAGTAGCCATAATATACTAGTATTAAAGTATGGACTTTTAGAAGAATGTGTAATGCTACATTTTATTCGTGCTTATAGGACAGGAAGATGGGAATTACGCATATCAACGATTACCCAAATAATGACAATTTTTCGTTCTGTTAGCATATTCTATGCTAGTTCGAGTCAACAGCAAATGATGAGACTTCAACAACGTATGTTAGAGGACGACTTTAAAAAAATTTACTAAAGGTTTTTTTTCACTAAAAGACGTCAAAAGAAGAAGTGGTCAGAAGGTATCTGGACAGATATGAACATTTAACAACTGTTGTTAATGAGATCAATTAAGTCATTAGGTGATTTTACAAGAGGACGTGGGTTGAACGAAGACACTATCATGAGATTATTTCTGTGTGCTCCTGTTTTAACAGAAATAGCTTTAGCAGTTGAAGATTTTTCAGTTGTCTCTTCTGATACATCAAATAAACACAAAGATTTGGGAGATAGTTACATAATAATAGATGCTAAACACAAAAATACATTTAAGAACTGGTTTAAACAATACAGCCTTTTTAATATATCAGAAGACCCTATCAGTATCTCTTCTGGTGTTGTCAGAGACGGCATTGTGACATTTGATATTGCTGTCAAGAAGGGCAAAGAATTGTTGAAAGCATTGATTGGGAAAACATTTGGAGATGTTGTTTATTTCAATAAAAGCAAAAATATTACAACTAGGAATAGTTACGTGAGCAGTTAGATTTAGTAGATGTAAAACAATTGTTTAACATAATAATCTGCCTGGATATTAGATCAAAATATCTTAATATGTACTTCAAGTATGAACTGACTCCAAGACCTCTTGCCCTTTTCATTGAATGCTACATGCCGAAAGGAACACAATCTTATCTTGTTTTTGATTTTTTGCTTCTCTCCAGAGGAGAAAAAATGTTGTACTTCCGCTGAAAGCTCTAAATGTTGTTGATGGAAGACACTTGATTAATTGTGTGGTTTGGCCAAGGCCAGGTACATATACCGATGTGATGGATGCATACATGTCCTATGTAGATAAGCAAGTTGGAAAGATTACTAATCGATTTTGATGGCTATCTGGACTATCCAGACAAGTCTAAGGCAGCCTTACACCGAGGAAACAAGAGGCAATATGTAGAATGCGATAATGTAGCATGATAAATATTTCCTTCTGTTTCCTCTGCCGCGTGCGACCTTGCTACAAAAGTTGCTTGTTGCCACGTGTTCCTACCTTCCCGTCGGCAGTGGGTTCAGAGGCAACAAAACTGTGCGACTTAGCGTATTGTTCGTTGTATTCCATGCCCCTATTTTGAGTTTTTTTTATTGTTTATAATGCATAATTTTAGTGTTTCGAGATGGATTGATCAAATGAGAAAACTCCGATTAATTGATTATAAAAGCAACAAAAGAAGGTAGATATTTTCCACAGATTGTCGGAGAGCCATGAATGTGACTTCAAGATATAATGAAAATCAGTAGCACTCATTCTTGTAAAATTCTTGAAAAGAGCTCCATCATCTGCAACTAGTTGTGATACAAAATATTGTTGGGATAAATTTCGTCCTACAAACACTTGTTTGTTCCATCATCTTCTTCGTCTCCTCTGATTCTTTACCTCTTTGGCAAGAATAAGATAAGCCGCGGATGCAATCGTCGTTTTCGATGACATCTTTGCAGCAGATTAGCGATTGGAAACCAGAGGCAATTTTGTTGCTTTGGTGTAGATGCCTTGTAGAATGCTACAGAAATCGCAAGGAGCTGTGTTCTACGACAGACAACATTGAACAACCAAAGAGGAAGCACATAGTATTTACTACTAAATTAAAGCCCCTGCGGTTAAGCTTAATGAACAAGATTATTACCCATACAAAGTCTGATTTTCTCTCTAATGAACAAGAAGGCTTTCATAAGTGCCCTTACTACTGATCTAATCAAAGTCAGAATTTAAATACACCACTCAACAGCTGATGCTGATGTGACAATCACTAGAGTTATTCTACAGCATTCTGCTGATGACAAACATGTAATTGTGGTTGGTTAGGCTACATACCATTTAGTGTTATCGTCACTCTTTACTTTTGATTACATTTGGTTCCTCCGATCACAAACTGGAATTAAAGGATAAAATATAGCAATATCTCTAAGCAACGAAAGATTTGTCATCAGGCTAAGATATATCCTTCTCTTTTCTCACGCGGTATCAGGGTGTTATAAAACACCCATTATATCCAGAAAAGGGAAATTTAGGTTTCTGAAGTACTAAAAAGTAAAGAGGAGATAAGAAAAAAAAGCTGTATTCAAGCAAGAAAATTAAACTAAAAATGACATTGCTAAAACAGGTGAGGAGTTTTTCATAGTTATGTATGGAAAATCAAAAAAGAAGATATTAGATGAACTAAGGTTCTCTATTTAACCCCAACAAACAGTGAATCAAAAGCTGCAGGCAAACTTTGACTTAGACACAATTCCTCCTACAACAGCAGCAGCTTCCCAACAATCCTCCAGGGTTTATTACCAAGTACAACCGTGGCTAGGCAATGATCTACATTCGTGTCAATGAGGCTGGAATATTGTTGGCGATTCATTGAAACCAGTACTACCAACTCTTCCTTCAGCACCATAAAAACTCCTGCATTTGATTTCGTGTGGATGTAAGACTTTTTGTGATATTTGTGAGTGCAAACGATCAGGTGTGCTCAGCAATGTGCAGTCACTGTGAAAGCCTATCGTGTGAGAACTAGCCTGATCTCACTACTGAAATTGATAATGAGTTGGATGAGCAATTTATCAAGTTAAGTTATTTTTGACCTACAATTCAAACGGGTAGTAAGACGCGATGCAAAAAAAGTTATTCTTGGTGAATTTCCCTCTTTTTCAAATTTTTATATTTCATACTTTACTTCCTTATTGGTTTTATCAAAAACAAGTAATTATTGTTCGAGAAAGAATTCTTAGCTGTTGTTGGAGTTTCGTATAATTTCATAGCATGATGAATAAAAGCTTTTAAGTGAAATTTCAATTGATTTTTGATACCTCTACCCAAGCAGCGTGACATATTCCTGGTTGAGGATCAAGAAAAATCTTCTCAGTAAATAAAAATAGTTCATTTGAAGAATTATGATTTATTCCCAGCGTTATATTGAAGGATTGTTTCCACAATTAACTGAGAAAATTGGTTTTTCCATTTTTTACCTCGCATATAGCTCGGTAATTTTTGCAGATGTACAAATATTACAATAAATACAAATATGACTAATTTATTTATCTTCAACATTTTTTTGAAACATTTTCCAATATATTCAAACGTTAATTAAATCTTGATGAAAAAACAAATATCAAATGCCTTTTTCCAAGGTGGCGGCCTTAGCACAGCTTGATCGAGTGTTGATTTTTGGTATGTTATTACTGGGCACTAGCAGTATGCATCCATGCAAAGTCTACCTTTTAAGATAGTTATTTCCAGGTAAGGGTTAGTATCCTCCCAATATGACTGGAATTATATTATTCATGGTTATATTTGTGTTAGTTTCTTTTAGAGTAACTGTTAAATGTTCTTAACCATTAGATGTTGCTAACCAACACTTTAACACTGGTTAGAGTTAGAGACGGGTTCTCTAAAATTAAAACGGTGCCTAGAGGTTGCAAACTATTGGTTGGTTCGAGGTGGTTGGCCACAAGTTTAACATGCAACTAATTGGCACACTTTGACTGCATGGCATGCCTTTCAAAGAGTGACGAAATGAAAGAGCTAATTTCACAACGACGACTGGGTAGACAACTAAGGGGAAAGGTGTAGGCGGAGAAGGTGGAAGTGGGAGAAAATGATGGAAAGCATGATCGAAATTCAAAGAGGCACGGGAAATGGATGTAAAAGAGATCACAGATGGCGATAAACAGCTCGGAATTAATTAAAACCACGGCAGAATAATAGGTTGTATTAGAACAAAAATGCCTTTGATCAATTATTGTGGATACTATACATTCACTGGCGTGCTTTTGTAAAGGGGTGAGACATCCCCACAAATATTTGTGGCTTAGGTTCCTTTCAATATAATACTGTATTTTAGTTAAAAGATTTTTTAAAATTGTTTGTTTACTCCTAAGATAACTGTTATTAAATTTCACGGTCCGGCGCCTTGGCTCAGCTGGTAGCGTATCTACCTATTATGTTAAGGGTCCCGGGCTATATTCCCCGCATGGCCGACAAATTTATCACTGGTGAAATGTGGGCTTTCCAATTTCACAGTGATGAATTAACACCCGTGGGGCTGGGTTTTGTTTCTGTTCTAGATTCATGTTAGTTTATAAATCGTGTGCTGATATAATCAGTCGTTTCAAAAAGTGCACGTAAAATACCTCAAATAATAATTTAAAAAAATATATTTCACAAATATAGGCCTATCGCGTTACTTTATAAAACAGCTAGACCCTGTTTAATTTATAGGTTGGATCCATGTTAAATTAGTAATATTCTGGCAGGTATAGCTATATTTACTTAAAATGTTGGAAAACATATTATATAAACAGTGTTATATGAATATGAGTTGATATACAAATCTTAAACTTATATTAGTGTTTATCTGAGATAAAAAATCTCGAATATGGAGCTTTGTTATTAGTGTAGGCTACGTTTATATTATATTAGTAATTGTTATTGAGTGTAATATGTGACTTTATTGTGATATTGCCCCACGATTGGGCACCAATTATAATTATATTTGCCCGCGATTGGCCATCAATTATAGTGATTCCGGATTTTATCGATGATGATTATAATAATGTGAACCCTTGTATGCCTTACGGTTAAGCAGTAATTATAACGATACCGGGTTCTATAATGACGACGACCCGAGCTTGTCTTACTTATTATCACACGGCTATGACGATCTGATTTTATGTAATTCGATTGAAATTAGTAAAATTGGCATTAGTACAGTTCTTTGATAATTTCCGAACTGACGATAGCTAGTGCTGTTCAAAATTTTGTTTTCTGCGTGATAATACTAGTTTTCTGTTTGATATTATTTTATTTCTGTTTCACTGTATTCTGAGTACTGTGTACTGTGTGGATTCACACGCATAAGCTGCTTATATATGACCTACCCCTTTATTCTTGGACCCCTTGTCAACAGTGTTAAAACCAACTAATAGGAGAACTCTGGCAGCCTGATGTTGTGAAGGCTAGCTTCCTATTGGGTAAAGGGAGTCAGCTTGTCACATGATTTTATAAGACAACCGAGTTGGTATTTTAAAGAAAGAAAGTTTTACAGCTCAATACATTCAAATTACTTCTGAAAACGCGTGATTCTCCATGGATGAAATATTAAAAGGAAACTTTACATACAGTTCTTTAAAGAAAAATACACTTCATCAATGACTTTTTTTTTAATATAAGAGAGGGGTCCAAAACAGTATCATTACAAGTGTTTCCCTCCAAAGTTTGGAAACCAGACATGTCCATGTTCATGTCTAGATTCATTAATGCAATTTAGTTCAATGTACAAACTAACAAACGGAAGTTTGCAGCATTTGTCACACAGTATAATTTCCGATATTGTAAGGTACCTTTAAATAATTTCGTGATAAAATGAGGGTTACCATTTTGTTTATAATGTTGAAAAATGCCTAGATACAAATTTTAATCAAAATTGTTAGTTCAAATTTCGAGGAAAATGATTTCTTTTTCTATTTTTAGATTTTCAATAGACCTCCCTTAAATTATATATGCATACTTGGTGTGTATATATATATATACTTGGTGTATATCATAATAATCATAGGTAGTATTTATATTTCCTCCATGCAATATTACATTTTGATTTCAGACGTTTAATTATTTGTTAGCGTTGTATAATTATATAATAATGCCGCCGCTTTGTGTGTTTGTAGATTGGTCTAGAGCCGAAACCATTTTACCGATCGGACTAGAGCTTGGTATATAGGGTTTTTATAAGGTTCCCCCAAAGTGTTTATGGAATTATATATATATTTATATTCCCAGACAGTTGCTCACTTTTATGACGCGTGTACTACACGGATATATCGTGCATATATTATTAACCATGCAAACATTCTTAGCTGTCCGGGTGGTCGGAAATGCCCAACTCTTGGAATATACAAAAACGAATAGGGGTGAGTTTACCTTTATGACCACCCGAATCGGGTTACGGACCACCTTACTTTGTCGACCATCCCCACCACCTAACTCTCCAGCGTCTAGCCTCCAGCCCTGCTCCAGAAGGCTACCCAAACACCGATGCAACAATAAAATCAGTAGAAACAAACCCTTCCATCGGAAACTTATCTACTAACAAAAATAAAGTGTCTCTTGATTCACGAAAAAGTCAAAATTATTCATGAGTTAGAACATGGCGTGAAAAATGTTGAAGTGTGTAAAATACTTTCTTTGCATACACGAATATGAATGATAAAAATAACATACAGGTATGTAGGCCTAGTCATATTACTTTTTACTCCATAATACCTCATTTGTGTTTTTGAATCTATTTATTTAGAGTTTTTTTAAAAAATGTGGTAGCCTTAACTCATCACTGATATAGGGAGTTACGGTTATAACGAGAACAATTTGTAGGTCCCTAATGCTCGTTATAACTAATTCGACTTTATATATTTTGACGGTGGTACTTGGTATCGGGAAGTATGATACATCTACTGGTTTCTAATTTTCACCTCAACGCTTTGAAAATAGGCCATGCTTAATTCTAAGGACAATATAAGTATCTTAAATGCAGCCGTACATGTCAATCCTACACTATATTCATCTATATAAACATTTGGTTGCTCCAACTTGTAGGATGGTGTAGTTATTATTAGTAGTTCTGTCTTACGACAGGTCCATTCCTTTTGTCAGTGAGCTCAGACCGCCAATGCGTCTTGTCCTCCTTCAGATCCCAAAATTTTCTTCTTTCCTTCAACTCATCCAATATTTGAATCCTCCTCCTTCCTAAGCTCATATTTTCTGAATCTCGCCTTAAATGAGGACACATAACTAAAGCTTACAATTATAAACTTATTATACAAATATGTAATTTCATAGTGCTATTCGATATCTATTATATTAAGTCGAATTCTAAAAGGTACGGAGCTTAAAGGGATGTTAATAATAAAACACATAAATAGCAACATAAAATTACAATGTTGTCTTAGGACACTAATCATAGTCGTAGTTTTGTTATACTACAGTTTAATTACATTTCATTATTTTCTTGTTAGCTCCTATATTTTGTTGCAGCTAAGACATAACTTGGTGTTTATTTTAATATGAAATTCTCCTCTGAAAATTTATTAAAATTCCACGCGCACCTAACGCATGGATGTCAAAGTAATATTAAAACAAGAAAGGGTTGCTGCCCGCCTCCCTTAAGAGGCCTCTTGTCAGGGATGACGACGGAGAGAGGTTAAGGATAACGTGACCAGACGTCCCGCTTTGGGGAAATGTGTCCCACTGTCCCCAAGATTTTCCATGGGACGCACAACTGTCCCGCTTTGGAGGGTAGTCCATTTTGTGAACTAAATATAATTAATAAAAACCTTGTTATGACTTGTCTAGACGCTCAGTGCGCCAGCCCAGTGCCTATCAGTCCAGTCTATACGACGCGAATCCCCCTCCACCGTACCACAGCTTCGGAAATACAGTATTTGTTCTGAATCAAGCCTCCTTCGGAGGTATTCGGTTGGACTCGTTAGTCCTCAATATTCTTTAGCAGTACGGAGGATTATTGATAGATCATTCGATCGACCAGTAATCTCAACTGTGTTTATTTATTTCCAAAGAGTTGTGTCGTATGCGCTTAAGTTTGCAAACGAATATATTTAATAGTGCCAAAAAAAGTTCTCTTTCAACGCTGACTTACGGGCTAAATATCCGTTCATAAAACGTTAAAAGTAAAGCAATTAATGATGTCGTCTGGGAAAAATGTCGTACTGAGCTTAGTGTTGCGCACGGAGGTTACAATGATGTGAAAAAACATGTAAAATCTCAGAAGCAATAAGCGTCAGACCAGGCCGCTTGTTCTAGTAAATAGATTTATTTGTTTTTCAAAAGTAATGTGTCATCCAAGAAAGATCTTTAAGTTTTTGCTGCCGGACGTGTCTGGGCCTATCACACTGTAAGAGAAAATCACAGCCTTCATTCCGATGATTGTGCTTCCAAAGTAATAAGTACGTGCTTTGAACCAAAGTTTCATTGTGCCAGAACAAAATCGCAAGCCATTGTAGCTCAAGTGTTTGCACCATTGGCTGATTCACAACTTAAAAGGGGGTTGGAAAATGCAAATTACGTTTCTTTAATGACAGACACATCTAACCACGGGTCACAAAATATATTACCTGTATTGATGAGATATTTTGATATGTTTGATGGGGTGAAATTAAAAATATTGGACTTACAGTCTCAGCCTGGGGAAACTTTCGAAATTATTGTCAGTTATTTAAAGGATTTGTTGTAAAAGCATAACCTAACAGACAAAATAATTTCTTTCAGTGGGGAAAACACAAACTGTATGTTTGACGGTGCAGGAAGAAAAGGAACAGAGAAAAACACTTCGACGCCTCTTTTGATACAGAGCTTTTTGATGAAATTACTTGTGTAGATAAATACATTGAGAGCCATATTCTAGTATGGAATGATAACAAATTATAATTTGATAAACGGTGGCTTGAACTGCTTAAATATTTTAGAGACAACCTCATAAATAATCAGCACATCAGTAAAATCGCAGAATATGTTACAGCACTGCCAGGAAGTAATACAGCCGTTGAGAGAGTTTTTTCTGCAATGACAAAAATGTGGACATCGGAGAAAACCCAACTTAGGGTGAGCGTTTAAGGTCAATATTAGTGACAAAAATTAATTTTGACTTAAGTTGCCAGGACTTTTATTCAATGTTGTGGTCCTCATCAGCACTGTTAAAACAAATAAGTTCAAATACAAAGTATGAGTCTGATTGAGTCTGTATGAAACATAGAAATGTAAATATACACTTAGAATTTAGATGCTAAAATTTACTGAGTAAATAAACATAATGTGCTTTCTTTCCTATTTACTTGTATGTTTTTAGAGGTTTGTTTGGATAGTAACAGCAAAATAATTATAAAAATAAACATCTAAATTAACTGTCCATAAGTTTTCAATCCCAACCCCCACCCCCACAAAAAAAAGTTTAGGCTGGCGTGGGCTGTGCTTTCTACAGGTTTTAAACAAATTACCAAAAAGGAGCAAATTCCGAACTCAGGTAAATGCGAAACTTTTAACTTATATCTTATTTGCAGGGGTCAAGGATGACCTCAAAACACGACTTTTAAG
>CABFWB010003138.1:22251-64996 GCA_902151455.1 Timema bartmani
GGTCCTAAGCCCCGCTGGAGGGCTCTTCCATATCGACCATATCCTCCTGGTATAAGCATGTCCCGCTTTAGGGAAGAACAAATCTGGTCTCGTTAGTTAAGGAGCGATCGAGAATAGTGAATCGAAACAGGTTTTAAAGGGTGTTATTGTAAAAAGTATTAGATATTAGAAAGAAAGACACATGAATAGACTAATGTGGTGGAAGTCATGTATTAAAAAAGGAGATAAGTTCGAAGTGAGACCATCGTCTCAGCAACCCGTATTAGTTTAAGTACGACCTGGGTCGATACCTGGGAGATGCGTTTGTCTCCATTATTTCCCACCCACACATGATGGCTTCGCTACACGGTTTCTATCAAACTCAATTAAATTCTGAAAATTGAAAAATGACACCTGGACACGGGAATCGAACCCGGATATCTAGGTGGAGTAATCCCCACTAATAAGCATAAATAATAGCTTTGGCTATTAATTCTTAACTCAATTAACTAAACATTGGTCGTAATCTACTTAAGTTGGGAATGCAGAAGCGAGAAATTGTCAGTGTTTTTGCAGTTTTTATGGTAAAACTTTTTTTGGTCAAAACACATCAAGTATTGCTTCTATATAAGCATGGAGTTTAATTTTCTTCACATGATGACTTTAACAGCTGTTGAATATCTGTCAAGGGTGTCCTGTGATTTCATTAAAACGTTTTATCTTCGTTTAAAAAGGATTTGAGATAATGCCACTATGCTCATGGTAGAAAATCAACAACTGTTGCGGATATCACTATGTTATGTGTAGAAAATTGAAGTCTATGTCTATATAGAAGCAATATTTAATTATTTTGACCAAAAAAATTTTGCTATAAAAACTGCATAAACACTGACCTTATTTCTCGTTCCCTGCATCCTCACCTTAAGTTAGTTCACGAGATCTGGCCTCCACCATTATGTTCTCTCTACGGATGAGTCTCTCAGGTTAGGTCACCTCTGGTTAAGTAACACATGTTTGAAATAAGACTCCTCTATTTAATCTTTAGTAGGGGGTCTATTACCCCTCAACGGTCTAGTTCCTGACAAATCAACAGTAATCATATATTTTTGAGCTACAAAAAATTTGTTTTAACACGCGTGGTAACGATACTACTTGGGACTAAGTAATTAAACTTATTGTGTATGTTGTTTAGAATTATCTTTATTGTTTCGCACAACACCTTAGCTCAGTCGGTAGCGTGTTTGCCTCCTGAGCTAAGTCTCCCGGGTTCGATTCCTTGGCATGGCCGAAACAATTAGCTAGCTTAAATCCAGAACAGACACAACAGTTTGTAACAGTTTATAAGAAGTGTACGGATATAATCAGTTGGTTAAGAAGGTGCAAGTTAAATACCTCAAATAAATAACCAAATACAAATGCTACGGTTTTGATACTATTATTATTAGCACCTCGTATTACTACCCGTTCGGGTTGTACGCACTTACGCTAATGTGTAATGGTAGGGTGATTGTGAGATGAAATGGAGGATCTACAGTTTAACGTGGGATCCGAACCACGGTGGAGGCCTGGCATTCCTCACATTCACAAGTTGTGATTAATACACGTCTTGTCAGAGGTGAAGGAAGGGTTTGGCGATCAGATAAATATGTGCCGGGACCGAGGATCGAACCCCGGACCCCCAGCACAGAAGTCCGACACCTTACCCCTAGACCGCCAGGTCACCGGTTTTGAATGTCGTTGTTGCTGACATAAGATGGTCTACTTCGACAATATTTACATTACAAAATGAGTAAGCGAATATTAAGCAAATATTCCTGGGGTGGTTACAAAAGTAAATTAATCACAAAGATTAAGCCCACATGTGGTTATCTAAATGCACGTAAAATACGGTCGAAACTCATACACTGGTTTAAAGGAAATGATTAAAACACACACAAATACAAACATAAAGAGAACAGGTGATTTATCTTTTACCTAGAGGCAAAATTAGTTTGACTATTGCATTAATATTAATTTTACATTATAAAAAAATAATATAATAATCCTAAGAGCACTTCACCGATTTGAATTTTCATTTATTCACATAAATATTCAATCAATGATTTTGTAACCTACGGGAACTTTCAATAAATTCTGTAAATATTAATATCTTCATTCAGTCAACAAAGAGCTTACTTGTGTATATAATTAGCCATTAGATGTCCTTGGACCTCTACAATATTTATGGTTTGCAATTAACCCTATCCAATGTAATCAATGAAGTGCCTCTGAAACATTTCACTGACAACACAGGAAAGTGTTTCCATGTGTATTATAATATCGCTTCCATATTGACATTTTGTATAACAGACAAATGGTCAAAAGGTGACTGTTCAGTGGCGAATTAGACAAGAAATATGGAGCGGGGGTGGGGACAAGAGGGGAAAGGAGGTCAGTCAGTAGATTAAGGAATAAGGGTGGGGAGCAGGGATAGGTTCCCATGGTGATTGGTAGACATGGGGGACCAGGTTCTCAGGGGGCAAGGGAGTAACGGTGACAGTAGATGGCTGGTACACAATGCAATGTAGGGCTGGTTCATAGAGAGACAAGAGGGTAAGATAGCAATGTAGGACTGGTTCATAGAGTGGCAAGAGGGTAAGATAGCAATGTAGGAGTGGTTCATAGAGTGGCAAGAGGGTAAGATAGCAATGTAGGACTGGTCCACAGAGAGACAAGAGGGTAAGATAGCAATGTAGGACTGGTCCACAGAGAGACAAGAGGGTAAGATAGCAATGTAGGACTGGTCCACAGAGAGACAAGAGGGTAAGATAGCAATGTAGGACTGGTCCACAGAGAGACAAGAGGGTAAGATAGCAATGTAGGACTGGTCCACAGAGAGACAAGAGGGTAAGATAGCAATGTAGGACTGGTCCACAGAGAGACAAGAGGGTAAGATAGCAATGTAGGACTGGTCCACAGAGAGACAAGAGGGTAAGATAGCAATGTAGGACTGGTCCACAGAGAGACAAGAGGGTAAGATAGCAATGTAGGACTGGTCCACAGAGAGACAAGAGGGTAAGATAGCAATGTAGGACTGGTCCACAGAGAGACAAGAGGGTAAGATAGCAATGTAGGACTGGTCCACAGAGAGACAAGAGGGTAAGATAGCAATGTAGGACTGGTCCACAGAGAGACAAGAGGGTAAGATAGCAATGTAGGACTGGTCCACAGAGAGACAAGAGGGTAAGATAGCAATGTAGGACTGGTCCACAGAGAGACAAGAGGGTAAGATAGCAATGTAGGACTGGTCCACAGAGAGACAAGAGGGTAAGATAGCAATGTAGGACTGGTCCACAGAGAGACAAGAGGGTAAGATAGCAATGTAGGACTGGTCCACAGAGAGACAAGAGGGTAAGATAGCAATGTAGGACTGGTCCACAGAGAGACAAGAGGGTAAGATAGCAATGTAGGACTGGTCCACAGAGAGACAAGAGGGTAAGATAGCAATGTAGGACTGGTCCACAGAGAGACAAGAGGGTAAGATAGCAATGTAGGACTGGTCCACAGAGAGACAAGAGGGTAAGATAGCAATGTAGGACTGGTCCACAGAGAGACAAGAGGGTAAGATAGCAATGTAGGACTGGTCCACAGAGAGACAAGAGGGTAAGATAGCAATGTAGGACTGGTCCACAGAGAGACAAGAGGGTAAGATAGCAATGTAGGACTGGTCCACAGAGAGACAAGAGGGTAAGATAGCAATGTAGGACTGGTCCACAGAGAGACAAGAGGGTAAGATAGCAATGTAGGACTGGTCCACAGAGAGACAAGAGGGTAAGATAGCAATGTAGGACTGGTCCACAGAGAGACAAGAGGGTAAGATAGCAATGTAGGACTGGTCCACAGAGAGACAAGAGGGTAAGATAGCAATGTAGGACTGGTCCACAGAGAGACAAGAGGGTAAGATAGCAATGTAGGACTGGTCCACAGAGAGACAAGAGGGTAAGATAGCAATGTAGGACTGGTCCACAGAGAGACAAGAGGGTAAGATAGCAATGTAGGACTGGTCCACAGAGAGACAAGAGGGTAAGATAGCAATGTAGGACTGGTCCACAGAGAGACAAGAGGGTAAGATAGCAATGTAGGACTGGTCCACAGAGAGACAAGAGGGTAAGATAGCAATGTAGGACTGGTCCACAGAGAGACAAGAGGGTAAGATAGCAATGTAGGACTGGTCCACAGAGAGACAAGAGGGTAAGATAGCAATGTAGGACTGGTCCACAGAGAGACAAGAGGGTAAGATAGCAATGTAGGACTGGTCCACAGAGAGACAAGAGGGTAAGATAGCAATGTAGGACTGGTCCACAGAGAGACAAGAGGGTAAGATAGCAATGTAGGACTGGTCCACAGAGAGACAAGAGGGTAAGATAGCAATGTAGGACTGGTCCACAGAGAGACAAGAGGGTAAGATAGCAATGTAGGACTGGTCCACAGAGAGACAAGAGGGTAAGATAGCAATGTAGGACTGGTCCACAGAGAGACAAGAGGGTAAGATAGCAATGTAGGACTGGTCCACAGAGAGACAAGAGGGTAAGATAGCAATGTAGGACTGGTCCACAGAGAGACAAGAGGGTAAGATAGCAATGTAGGACTGGTCCACAGAGAGACAAGAGGGTAAGATAGCAATGTAGGACTGGTCCACAGAGAGACAAGAGGGTAAGATAGCAATGTAGGACTGGTCCACAGAGAGACAAGAGGGTAAGATAGCAATGTAGGACTGGTCCACAGAGAGACAAGAGGGTAAGATAGCAATGTAGGACTGGTCCACAGAGAGACAAGAGGGTAAGATAGCAATGTAGGACTGGTCCACAGAGAGACAAGAGGGTAAGATAGCAATGTAGGACTGGTCCACAGAGAGACAAGAGGGTAAGATAGCAATGTAGGACTGGTCCACAGAGAGACAAGAGGGTAAGATAGCAATGTAGGACTGGTCCACAGAGAGACAAGAGGGTAAGATAGCAATGTAGGACTGGTCCACAGAGAGACAAGAGGGTAAGATAGCAATGTAGGACTGGTCCACAGAGAGACAAGAGGGTAAGATAGCAATGTAGGACTGGTCCACAGAGAGACAAGAGGGTAAGATAGCAATGTAGGACTGGTCCACAGAGAGACAAGAGGGTAAGATAGCAATGTAGGGCTGGTCCACAGAGTGGCAAGAGGGTAAGAGAGCAATGTAGAGCTGATCTACAGACGGGCATGGGCTACTCTCTCAATAGACCAGACTGCCGATGACAGGAAGATCGGTGTTTGATTCTGGTTGGGTGCACTGAGGGAGGTATTTCCTAAATGGTTTTCCACTCTTACTACACACAAATGCGGGTGCAATTTCTCTAAATTTAACCTTCCTCGTCCCTAACACATTAGCCTAATTAGTACATAGGTTTACAACCTGAACGGTTAATAGGCTCTAGGTGCCACTTATACCATTTAAACCCTCCACCGGAATCCATCACTGCAGAAAATTTTCCGATTCAAAATGTTCATCTCTACTCAACGGTGATATTGAGTATAGTTGAGTGGCATGGCCTTTCCACGAAGTAAAGTGCGGGAATTACTAGGAAACCTCAGCCCAAAGCAAGGTCGGATTAAGAAATTCAGGGGCCGGTGGCCACTTGAAAATTATGAGGGCCCACAATTTTTTCTAAAATTAGTAATAATAAAACACCCACTTCAGTGACCACGTGATCTAATGTCTTACTGTCATATTAGACTAGACTGACGATGACGGGGAGATCGAGGTTCAAACCTCGTTCTGGTGTACTGAGGGTGGTTTTTCCAAAATGGTTTTCTACTCTCCCACCACGTAAATGCGGGTACACTTTCTTTATATATAACCTTCCTTGTCCTTAAAACAATTTGCGTGATTAGTATTTAGGCGTATAGCCCGAACGAGTAGTAAGACGCGGCGCTAAAAAAACTTGAAAAATAAGAAACCAGTTTATCTAAAATTAGAATTAACAGAAAGAACGGCATGAAATACGATTATTAAAAAATTGGTTTAAGAGTTAGAACCTTTAAGAAATGCTAAGCTACCTTTAAAAATAATTATTGATTCCAATAATACAGTTCCAGTTCTAATTGAATTTATTTTAAGGATCTTCTGTGCCAATTCTGGTTTCTTAAAAATAATTGTTAGTTCCAGCTACTGGTTCTGGTCCGACTCTTTGGGCATACGGCAGCGTTTGTTTATGATCGTAGGAATGAAGGAGTTGTTATTATTATTATTATTATTATTATTATTATTATTATTATTAGCACCGCGTCTTACTACCCGTTCGGGTTATACNGGCATTCCACAAATTCACAAGTTGTGATTAATACACGTCTTGTCAGAGGTGAAGGAAGGGTTTGGCTGTCAGATAGATCTGTGTCGGGACCGAGGAATGAACCCCGGATCCCCAGCACAGAAGTCTGACACCTTACCCTTAGACCGCCAGGTCACCCAATGGGAAGAGTTAAATATAGTACACTATCATTTTGTTGCACTTACTATTTTATAAAAACGTGGCCCCAACCTTAATCCGTCCCTGGTCCAGAGTTGAATAGTAGGAAAGGGGGGGACTAGGAAAAACTCGTGGTGTGAGCAGGGGTCTCCGAAAGCTCTTTGAAATGGGGTTTGGTGGGGGTGTATCTCAACTGAGGGACTGATCCGGGGGTTCTTCCTCGGTAAAATTTCAAACCTTTGATGACTCTTGAAGCTATTTGACGGAGATTTATTTTTCATGGGTAGAACTGTTTTATGCCTTTGTTGGCCATATTGTATAATAAAAACACGATTGGAAGAGCGAATTAGACAAAATAAACTTTTTTTAAATTTGGATACCCATTGAAATTATTTATAATGGTCGTCACCTGGAAATCTTTTGAAAATTAGATACCCTTGAATTTTTTTATAAGTGATCTTTTCCGGCAAATTTTTAAAATTTCGATGCCTCTGGAAGCTATTTGTCACTGACCTGAATTCAGTTTGAAAATCAGATCACTCTAAAAGCTAATTGGAGTAAGCCTATGCCGGAAAATTTTAGAAATTTGTATTATCATAAAAGCTATTTGGAGTGGGTTTCTTCAGGCAAATTTTGAAAATTAGATGCTTTTAAAAGCTATTTTTAGTGGTTCTCATTTGGAATACTTGAGTACCCCTGGCTTCCCCACTCCCGGAGCCCCTGAGTGTGAGGTCCACAAAAAAAAACTCTTGGAATATCTATGTCCCAGGTAAAATTATTGTCAGTCTGGCCATTATTAGGACCCAGACTACTATTAACAAATGTACTTTTTTCCTTAGCTACAATAGAGTCACCGGCTGCTATCGCATCCCCGGCTACTATTAGGCCAAATACGATTCATATAGTTTAATTTTCTACGCATTGTTTTGTCAACAGATTTTGAATATCTGCCAAGGCATTGCGTAATTCAACCAAGATTTTTTTCTCTTCATTTGAAAGTTTCTAGTCAAATGCCGCGATACTAATGACAAATATTCAAGTAATGTGCTGATTACTATGTGTTGCCTATTCAACTAAATGTTTCAACGGAAGCGATACTTTATTTTGGCCAAAAAGTATTTCTTGATTAAAAAAAAAAGATTAAAAACATGGACTTTAACGACGTTGCCTACTTGGATATTTCAAAGCTATTTAGCGAAGCGGGTTGCATCCTAGCTTGACGCACCTAAGCAGTATAAGCACTAACACACTTAGACATCAATATACTAAATAGAAAGAGGGGGAAGAAAATGAGTAGTTCACCCTGTAAGGTCTTTTTTATCTACTGATAACACTTTCCCGCTTCCTCTGACGAGTTTACACAGTCATTAAACTATTTGCTCCTTGAAAACATCGACTTGCTTTTACTTTGTTCTTGTTTCCTAATCAAGATGGACAAATGCTACAATTGACTTTTTAAATCTACATCCTGGCAGAAAGATTTCTACTGGCCATTTTCGTAAATAAGCCAAATTACCTAAGTCATAGAGAAATGATAAAGAACATGTTTACAAAAAAAAACTACTTTAAGATAAAAATAATAAATTCGCTACACTTTAAGACTATTTTTAGAATTATTTAAGAATTTGTGTCTTTTTGTTTCAACGTTAAAACTCTATTAATAAAACGCCAATTCATTAACATGTTAATCGTATCGTGACCCACCGTGACGTCACAGCTAGCCATCATCCTTAAATCGTGTTCCCTCTTATCTAACCTTAATAATCTAGCCTTCTAGAAAAGGATGATGATCGTGAATTTCTAAGCTACGCACAATCATTCATCTTTAATAAAGATGAGGAAACGCATCAATAAATATTGTGAGAAATATATTCTCAGTGAGATAGAGAGAGAGATTTTACTATTATTAATTAATTAATACAATACAATACCATACAATACAAATTACAGAATATTACAATTTACATATTAATTTAAGTTTAGAGATATTAATTATTATTACTATTTTAGAGGCATTAGATAAAATCTGGTTAATGCGCCTCTTAATGTGTGTAAATAATGTAGAGCTGAAAGCGTAAAGTTGTAGATAAACAAGGTAAAAATATATAAATTAGGCTACATAACTAATGATAGGCTGTTTCATAAAGTAAACTCTTTAATATATAAATAAAGTGTTAATCTGACACAATGAGTAAACCTATTTTTATATGAAGAGTATTGCTACACCTAGACTAAAGTATACTTTTATAAGTAGATAATAATATTAAACAAATTGTGTAGTCAAGTATTACAAAATCATAGGGATCTTCCGTTGTTATTTATATTAATATTGTTAACACGATTCGTATTATCATCATCATCATCATCATCATCATCATCATCATCAGTACTAATACTAATAGCTCATTTCTGGATGGTCAAAAATAATATAATATAAGGCTGATTTAAATTTGAATTTTGATAAATATCTAAAAAATTTGGTCCAATGAGTTCCAAGTCCTTGCACCATTCCAACGAAAGCTCGATTTCATAAAACAACTAGTTTTAACTTTTGGCACTATTAGTTTTTTGTGAAGGGTGACCTGATGGTCTAGGGGTAAGGTGTCAGACTTATGTGCTGGGGTCCGGGGTTCAATCCTTGGTCTCGGCACAGATTTAGCTGATTGCCGAACCCTTCCTTCACCTCTGACAAGACGTGTATTAATCACAACTTGTGAATGTGAGGAATGTCAGGCCTCCATCACAATCACCCTACCACTACACATTAGCGTAAGTGCGTATAACCCGAACGGGTAGTAAGACGCAGTGCTAATAATAATAGTTTTTTGTGGTCTTATTCCTGTTCGATATGTTTTGATTAACATATTTAAAATATAAGCAAGTTGAAGTATTTATACAATGTATGATATCATACATAAGTATTCACATCTTATATTTAATTAGCTGTCTCATATTTAATAATCCAGGTAATCTAAACATTGGTGTAGTATGTGCTTTGAAATCTGAAAAAGTTATAATTCTGACAATTTTTTTCAATAACGATACTATTGGTTGAAGATGGTTTGTGTGAGTCCCCAAATTTCAATCCGATTAAGAAGGTGGGGGTAGACAAGTGTGAAGTATAAATTTATTACTATATATTCTAGGAAAATATATCTTAGCCTATAGAAAACATCAATATATTTAGAGAGTCTTGCTTAGATACCTGATGTGTGAGAACCATTTTAGGTTATCGTCTAACATCATGCCCAGGTATTTGACGTAATTTACTGCTTTATTTTTTTCTCCATTTATTTTTATATCAATATTTTCATTTCTGTGTTGTTTGGACTTGATTGAGAATTTCATATATTTAGTTTTTGTGACATTCAAAGATAAATTGTTCACTCTAAGCCATGTTGATTAGCTCCCTAAATCACTCTGTAAATTTCTGTATACCGATGCATTATCTTTACCAAAATTAATTGTAGCAGTGTCAGCAGTAAATAAATAGGTATTAGATTGTGTTATACAATTAGGTAAATCATTAATCTGTATAAAAAATAGGGTAGAGCCCAAAATAGACCCTTGGGAACACCACATAATATTAATCTTATATTTGACTTAGATCTGTTTGTTTGAACATATTGTCCTCTATTTGATAGATAGTTTTGAAAAAGTTGAAGTAAAATACCTCTTATGCCATAATATTCCATTTTATAAAGAAGAGTGGCATGATCTATGGTATCAAACGCCTTACATAAATCAATGAAGATGCCTAAGGCTAAGTTAAAATCATCTGATTTGTCGTATAATTGATTTATCATGTTAATTAACGTACTTTGTGTTGATTTCCCTTTCCTGAATCCTGCTTGCTCTTTACATAGTAAGCTATATTATTTTTCTCCAAGAAATTTATCAACCTTTTTTGAATGGATTTTTAAAATATTTTCCCAGTATTAGACAATAGAGAAATTGGTCTATGATTGTTAATCAAAGTGGGGTCACCGGATTTGTAAACTGGAATAATTTTAGCGACTTTCAGATGTTCTGGATATATTTCTGTACTGAAGCAACAGTTAATAATGTCTCACAAGGGCTTACATAATGTATCGGCACATTCTTTTATCACAGCATAGTTGATACTTTCTTCTCCTGTAAAACTACAATTTTTTAGACTCTTTAAATATGGTAAAATTTCGCTTTCAATTACAGAAGCCATAAACATTGATTTTGAGTTATACCTTAGAAAACTATATGGTGTGGGGTCAGTTGATTTTTGTTGTATATATTTAGCTAAATTAACGTCAATATTACTAAAAAACGTGTTAAATATATTTGATTTTTGTTTATCGTCACTGCATAACATGTTGTTATTTGGGTCTAGTATCATGTTTGCTACAAGTGTTTTTTTTTTTGTCTTTCATATGAATTGATCTTAGTATTCCACTTGTGATCCAAAGTTTCTTAGGAAATGAGTATTTATTAGATTTTTTTTAGAGATTTTAATATTGTTTTCATCTATTTTTTGTATTGTATTGTTCAACAATTAACTTTAAGAAATCACTGTACTTTTCATCCGGGTCTCTTAACGTATATAAATGATCCCAATTCACAGTGAAGCCGACTAGTATCGACCCATACCTTGTTTTAGACATAACCAGGCACATCATGCGTGAAAACGCCCCCGTTGGACGTCCGGAAATTCGGTAACAATCGGTTTTATAAAGCTTCTTACCCCCTCTCCCGAATCCCTCCTTTATTAAAGCGTACGGTGTTGAACTAGCAGACCAGAAAACGAAGTAATGAATACGTATGGACCCGTTCATTTGCTAGCTCAACGGGTAGGAACTAATGATATACTAAGCGTGGTCCCAATTTTAAACTGATGTTTCATCTCTACGACAACCATATGGCCGCGTTCCACGGTAGATAGGAGTAACCTCTTTAAGACCTGATTAGTAAGACCACCTTTTTGCTCTAGTACAGCGGTTATTAATCTTTTATTAGTCGCGGCCTCCTAAAAATCCTAAAATATTTTAACGGCCCCATAGTTTTCACTAACATAATAATCATTAAGATTCATTCTAAAATAGTTGCTTTATTTACTGATTATACTAACAAGCCAATAAAAGGTGACCTGGTGGTCTAAGGGTAAGATCTCAGACTTCTGTGTTGGGGGTCCGAGGTTCAATGCTCGGTCCCGGCACAGATTTATCTGATCGTCAAACCCTTCCTTCACCTCTGACAAGACGTGTATTAATCACAACTTGTGAATGTGTGGAGTGCCAGGCCTCCACCGTGGTTCGGATCCCACGTTAAACTGTAGGTCCTCCATTTCATCTCACACTCACCCTACCATTACACATTAGCGTAAATGCGTACAACCCGAACGGGTAGTAAGACGCGGTGCTAATAATGATAGTAACAATAATAATAATTATAACAAGCAAATAAAAAACCTAAATTAACTTACCTAAATATAAACCTCTGCTGTTAAACCCTTTCAACTAATTTGTCTATTCTCGTTTCGATTGTGTTACTTAATGCTATTCGCATGCTAGAGTCGATTCGGAGTCGATTTGGCTGGTTCTTTTTAATATCTACAGCTGTGGAAAATCCCTTTTCACAGAAATAATTATAAACAAAAGGTAGCAAATTTTGAATGGCGATGGTAAACAGATGAGGATTATTTCTACTATCCGTAATTTCTATTATCCACTACCCTGGAAAATCGAGAGTCAACTGTTCTTGCATGCTTACGATCATCGAATTATTTGTTCCAAAACGTAGAATTATCTTTTAGAAGACCCGTGAAAACCTTTCGCGACCCCCAAGGTTAAGAATCGCTACTCTAGTGGTCAGAGCTCCTGGCTACAGATCCCAGAGGTCTTGTGATCGATCCCCGTCACTTACAGATTTTCCTATAAAGCAGTGGATCTGGAACGGGGTCATCGTGAGGATAAACGAGGAACTACTTGAATTAAAAGTAGAGGCTTCGGTCTAGAAAACTGAGATTAACGGCCGGAGGGATCATTGTGTTGACCACATAACATCCTATATCCACAAATGTTGTCACTATCTTCGCCAACATGCAGCGGCCGCTTGTTTGACATATCTCACTTGCAGGCTGGTGCCATGGAGTTTTTTTTATTTTATTTTTGTGTGTAAAACATCACGTCCACGTTTGCGCGACACGTGCTGCGGGGTTGAGCGGTACCGCACAACTAAGTCGTGTGTCATTAAATATATTTTTTCGGTGATCAGCTTTTAGTCAACACTCCTGGCTGCTAAGTGGTACCGGGATCGATTACTGTCGATACCATAGGTATTTTTCCCCAAGGGGTCATTATTCCTATGGTTGCCATGGTCTGGGTGAATAGGCTTAAGGTTAGGTTTAAGACTTCTACTGGCACCACATAATCATCATTAGTATCATTACATCATCTCATAAGTACGAAGTAACTATTCCTATATGGTGGCCCAACATCAGTAGAAGACCAGGAATGTCTAGCCAACAAACCCTGATGGCATAGGCTAGTTAGTACAAATTATACTACTATAAATCCACATGGCTGACTCACTCATTCACTCACTGACATTAATGTTTACCCACTTCGAGATGAGCTAGAAGCTTGAAATTTGGCAAACTTATAGTTTATAGCCTGTAACCGACGAGAAAATTCCAAAAAGTTAAAAATTTTAATTTATAACCCCCGAAAAAAAAATCTAAATGGTGGAGCAACTTTAAAGTCGGTGCGGACATTTCTTTGGAGGTCTCTTGTGGCTAAACGGTAAGACCTATCAAAAAACGGATTGCACCAACAGCTACAGATTTGACAAGATCCACAAGTTTGATCCTATTAATTTTTGTCGTATCTCCATCGGTTATACCTTAGATTGAGCTAGATTTTTTGATTTTAGGTAAATTTGGCACATTTTCCACAAATTTGTAATTTTATGACACACTTATGGGACAGATAGAATCATACAATTTAGCAGGCATATTGGCACATCCAATTGCCATAAGCGTGCCAAATTTGATGATTCTAGCTGCCCTATAGGTATAGATAAACTAAAAGCGAAAAGATTTAGCAACAGTTAACTGAGAGAGAGTGCAGATATATAATTTATCCAGAAGGCCTAAAGTCCTGTCAGTGATGATATATATTGTAGATGGTCCATGACCCATGACGCATGATGCTACAATTTTGTAATGACAGCTCTTAACTGTAACCTTTTTGATTTTAGAAATGTAAATTCAAAGTTTCTAAATTATAAATCATCATATTCATTACGTTGTCTTCAATTTTATAACATTTTATTCAAAAAATTAAATTTAAATTGATTTAGCAGAATTGTGGGTATCATTTTTCTTAAAATTGTTGTTTAACTATTGAAAATTCGCAAATCTTGATTTGATAATCTTAGAAGTAAAAGTTATTATTAAAAAAATAATTAATAATAATTTAGCACCGCGTCTTACTACTCGTTCGGGTTATACGCTTAAGTACTAATTACACTAATGGATTAGGAATTGGGAAGGTTGAATTTAGAGGAAGTGAACCCGCATTTGCGTGGAGGGAGAGTGGAAAACCATTTAGGAAAAACCACCCCAGTTCACCCGACCGAGATTCGAACCTCAATCTCCCCGTCCTCGGTGGTCAAGCTCAACACGACTGGCGCGTTAGCAAACTACGCCACCGAGGCGGGTTATTAAAAAAAGAAAATTATATTAAAATCGGCTTGGTAGAACTCTTAAGAAAATGTGGTCGGAAGAAATTATAGCTTTCTGAATTTGCGGCTTCCAATTAAAATATTTAATTAAATTTGAAATCTTTGGGTGCATCCACGATGTGTAAGCTTTCGTTTTTAAAAAAATGGAAATTGGTTGGGTTGGGAATCTATTCAATGTAAAATGTAAAATGTAAATAAATGTAAATGTCACTAACACACTTCCCCAATTGTCGTTTTTTTTTTGTCAGTTTGGTTACAATAAGGGGTTGCAGCTCACGAGACATATAGAAATGCATTTTGATGCTATTTATAGAACAGTGCTACTAGTCTACATAAATGTCTGAAGACATTTGAAGCACGAAAGCCGTCATGTCAGAAAACCGCGTGTTAACTATCCTGTCCAGGTTCGATATTCGTGTGACACAATGTTTTCTTTCACACACTACGTCTGCGACCCATGCCCCCGCGTGGCTTTTAAACCACATCCGTACACTACGCTGTTAATTGTTATGTCCTCTTGGCAAATTAGCGAGGAGCAGATCCTTCAAGTAGGGATAATTGGCAACTCTCCCATCTATATGAGGCTTGGTCATCATTGCACTGCGTTCAATCTGGCGTGTGCACTCAGAAATACATCACTCGACTTGGTGACGGTCTAACTACGCGCGACTTCATCGATTACATTAGACAACTTAACTAGATTCGTTCGATAAAAAACTGCAACTACGTAGAAATCTTTACAGTAGCTTTTTATTAATTTCATTTGAGGTATTTAACGTGCACTTTATTAAACGCACCCGCCTCGGTGGCGTAGTTGGCTAACGCGCTAGTCGTATTGAGCTCGACTGCCGAGGACGGGGAGATTAAGGTTCGAATCTCGGTCGGGTGAACTGGGGGGTGGGTTTTCCTCAATGGTTTTCCACTCTCCCTCCACGCAAATGCGGGTTCACTTCCTCTAAATTCAACTTTCCCAATTCCTAATCCATTAGCGTAATTAGTACTTAAGCGTATAACCCGAACGGGTATTAATACGCGGTGCTAAATAATAATAATAATAATAATAATAATAATAATAATAATAATTTATGAAACGACTGATTATAATTATCAGGATACAACTTATAAACTAATTTAGATCTAGAAAAGACACAACATCCAGCTCCCAGGCGTTAATTCATCACTTTGAAAGGGAAAATCCACATTTTACCTAATTTAATTTTTCGGCCATGCCAAGTATCGAGCCTAGGATCTCTAGCTTAGCAGACAGACACGCTAACGACTGAGTTAAGGTGTCGCACTACATTAGATAACATTGATAGATGACGATATGTATCTTACAGTTGTCAAAATGATCACCATCTCTAATGACAGTTCACATTGCCTGAAGTACAAATGCGTGGAAGCACGTATGACCAAACGGGTAGTAAGACGCGGTACTAAAAAAAAAACTTCAGATAGATCAGGTGGGCAATAGGAGCGATTAAAAAGGTCATAACATACATTTGTAAGAAAAATGAGATCATTATTAGTGATTTTGATGTTTCAGAGTTAACATTCTCAAAAAATAACGTAGTGTGAGGATTTATTCCATCAAGTAGGTGGCAGCCTTAAGGTGATATGACTATACAGTAGCTATCAAAATAGTGGTATTATCACAATAATAGTGGTTCAATAATGCAAACCACAAGCTATAGACAAGAATACGTGCATTTCTTGATAATTTGTATATCTAATTCTTCCTCCTAATCAGTTTCTTGGACGTAATAGCAGCTTTGAAAAAAACTATTTAAGTAGGTAACTTTGATAAGTGAAACTTAAACCAGAAATTCTAGTTAGAGCTAGGAGTATGTATTCTATTATTATCTCTCAATGTGTAAACATGACGTAGAGAAATATTACAAATGGTTATCAGTTTGGGGGTCCCTTGCATTACACACACCACGAACAACAACAACAACAACAACAACAATTTTTTTTTAAAAAAACCCGCCTCGGTGGCGTAGTTGGCTAACGCGCCAGTCGTGTTGAGCCAGACCACCGAGGACGGGGAGATCGAGGTTCGAATCTCGGTCGGGTGAACTGGGGGTGGTTTTTCCTAAATGGTTTTCCACTCTACCTCCACGCAAATGCGGGTTCACTTCCCCTAAATTCAACCTTCCCAATTCCTAATCCATTAGTGTAATTAGTACTTAAGCGTATAACCCGAACGGGTAGTAATACGAATAATAATAATAATAATAACAACAACAACAAAAAAACACAGTATTTGATGATGCCGTCTAAAGGATGGATTATTTGTCTGTACCAACTTTAATCAATATATGTCAGAATACTATAATATTCTTGATTTAGTTTAGGTTATTTTTTTCATCTTGTCTTAGTCTCCGTTCGGACTATACGCATACATTACCTATCTCTATAGAGTAGGAATGAGAAGGTAAAATTTTAATGGAAATGTATCAAATTTTGCGTGGCGAGAGGGCAAGAAACTATTTTTAAAAAACACCATAAGTAGAACCTACCGAAATTTGTACACAAATTTCCCCTTCATAGGCAATATAATCCCAAACAAGAGTGCTTTGTTTTAATTTTGAGTCTCATATTTGATACATTAATATTTTTGGTCAAATTTTTTCCCCTTTTTATATAAATCGCAGGAAGAAAATGAGTAAATGACTGTTAAATCATAAAATAAAAAAAAAAGTTTGGGCAAAGTAAGATCAACATTGTTTTAAGTCTTGTTTTGTTTAAGTATTTCTTGGAAAACTTCGGGGCTTTTTTCTTCCACGAAAAATATAACTACGCCTTTAATACATTTGTAGAAAAGTTACTCCAAATGGATGAAGTGGTGGTGTGGCGCTATTATTTGATTACTCTGAGAGTAAGCAAGATTACCTTGCATGATTCTATACTAGGGTGTAGAGTACTTGTAATTTATAAGACAGCCAAGAGCGCCCGCAGCGGGGGTGGGGGGCGGGCGATTGCTCTCCTTGTATTGTAAGAATAACACGAATTCGGATAAAATTGTTATATTTTTCTTAGGGTGTATTTTATTTTCAGAAGCCTAGGATTGCCTTAAAATTCGTCTTTTGAGGCTTATAATTATTACATTATCTCGAGGGTATTCAACACGCCACAGACTCTCCAGTTAACCCCCTGCCCCTACCCCGGAGAAATATCCTGCGGGTGCCCGTGAATATAGGGCCGTAGTTTAATCAATTGCGGTCCATCCTCAATGAAGGTGTTATCTAGCTTAACTTTTACAGTGTCAGAGTCTCTTTAGCTGTGGTAGACCACCCAATTTTATAATCGACGGAACATCTGGCATCCACAAAGGGAAAAAGTCACCCCGTCCCAGGAAGTCCTTAATCCATCACAGACTTACCCTAGGTTGCTCCGACCACCAACCCCTGTCAGTCGATGATTAATAATTCATTGGGAAGCTCAAGAGGCCCTCTTACTCCTCCAGATTTTGATTGCAAGATTGGAAGGAGTGGTCCCCTCCACATGTAATGGCCTGCATTACAGAGGGATTCAGAAATTCAACCTTAGGGATCTCCAATAGTTCCCTGAGGTGTTGCCCTAAGTTGACCTGTAGAGAACTCTGGGAGGCCCCCTGAAAAGCTATCCCTAGCTGAGGTCATGGACGCACTTACTTTATTGTATTAGAAACTATAAAGTTTGTTGCTACAATTACAAAAGTGTGCCACCTATCCTTATCTTGAGCTAGTTCAATCCAGTCCACCTCATTTCACCCTCTTCCTATCTTGAGCTAGTTCAATCCAATCCACTTCATTTCACCCTCTTCCTATCTTGAGCTAGTTCAATCCAGTGCGCCTCATTTCACCCTCTTCCTATCTTGAGCTAGTTCAATCCAGTGCGCCTCATTACACCCTATCCCTATCTTGAGCTAGTTCAATCCAGTCCACCTCATTACACCCTATCCCTATCTTGAGCTAGCTCTATCTAGTCCCACCTCATTACAATCTATCTCTTTCAGGTCAATTCTAATGTTATCCTCCATCTGCGTCTAGAGATTTATACTTATATGGCGAATATATCACGTAGAGTTTCTTCAGGTGACCGCAAATTGTAGGGAGAGAAAAATTTATTGTTTCTCTTAAAATAAAAATATTATAGTGATTTCTGAAACAAAGCTCAATCCGAAGAAAATTCAAGAAAAATTAAATTGTTCTATCGGAAAATACCTACAAATATGTCCTATTGCTTCTTTTTTCCTCGATAGTTCACGTGGTTTTAATAATCGTTACAAATAATTAAAAAATACAAGTTTTTTTTTTAGAAAATCAATCATTATTATATTTATAAAAACTACCGCCATTTTGAGGGCTTTCACCTTTTTTTAAAATCTCTGTTGAATTTCAAAATAAAACGACAAGATCTGTCTGAATCAAAAATTAAAAGTTGGCCATATTAATTAATTTAAAAAAAATAAAAAATATGTGTGTCTATATTTTGATAATTTGTTTCTTATAGCTGACATAATACCTATTTGCAGGTAGAAGTTGAGTTTAAAAACTGGTATAAAATATATCATTTAATAATCATTGGATCACTGAATTATTTCCATAAAACAAGAAGTTAAAAAACTTTAGTCACTGTAACACTGCGTAAAATTAACTAAAATCCGCACTACTGAACATTTTAAATGTTACCAACTCGTCACCATTAAATTATCACTTACCATATGTTGAAAATGATGTTATTTTAGGGTATTTGGAGAAAGACACAGACAAGAAAGAATTAAATAAAAACTTTTTTATAAATATATTATACATGCTAAAAAATAAATAAATAAAAATAATGTAATTAGTACGTAAAGATATATATCCTTATGTATTAATTAGGCTAATGAGTTGGGGAGGAGAACGGTTGAATGTAAAG
Source organism: Timema bartmani (assembly GCA_902151455.1). Taxonomy (NCBI): domain Eukaryota; kingdom Metazoa; phylum Arthropoda; class Insecta; order Phasmatodea; family Timematidae; genus Timema; species Timema bartmani. Next base: position 41,331 of record CABFWB010003138.1, read on the forward strand.
GGAAGTGTGCCCACATTTGCGTGAAGGTAGAGTGAAAAACTATTTAGGGAAAACCACCCACAGTACACCCGACCGGGATTCGAACCCAGATCTACCCATCATTGACTGTCTAGTTTATTGTGAGAATGATGACTTAGACCATGTGGCCACCGAAGCAGGTTATATTTTCATATTTTTTCATATTATTTATAAATTTTCAATATTTTTGCCGTCTCCTCTAAAACTTTCCACACCCTAAAATTTGCAGCCCAGTGCAAATGCAAGTGTCGGTAGCACCCGCCCTACTATTGGATAATTTATTGCAAGACGTCAATACCATAGTTAAAATTTTATGCAAAACATAAATTCCGTAGTTAAAATTTTATGCAAAATATCAATTCCGTAGTTAAAATTTTATGCAAGATGTCAATTTCGTAGTTCAAATTTTATGGAAGACATCAATACCGTGGTTAAAATTTTATGCAAGACATCAGTATCGTAGTTAAAATTTTATGCGAGACATCAATAACGTAGTTAAAATTTTATGCAAGACGTCAATAACCTAGTTAAAATTTTATGCAAGATGTCAATATCGTAGTTCAAATTTTATGCAAGACATCAATACCGTGGTTAACATTTTATGCAAGACATCAGTACCGTAGTTAAAATTTTATGCGAGACATCAGTACCGTAGTTAAAATTTTATAAGATACATAAATAACGTAGATAAAATTTTATACAAGATGTCAATAACGTAGCTCAAATTTTATGCATGACGTCAACACCGTAGTTCAAGTTTTATGCAAGACGTCAATACCATAGCTCAGAGAGGTAACTTTTTTTTATGGCTGATGTAATTAAAAACAAATGTGGCCCCATTAAGTGTGTGTGTGTGTGTGTGTGTATGTACCGTAATGCTCATCACCTCTGCGGTGAGGCCTCTTCATTTTTAGCCCCCATCACAAATTAGAGTTGGTACACGAAATAATAATCGGATGTAAAAATCTCATTAGTGTTTTGTTGGAATTGGGAGCTGGAGAGGGTTACGTTGGGAAGAGGGTAGCTATTACTTCTGAAGCAGATATTTTTTAATCAATGTTATATTTAGTAGAATGCAAGAGTTTTAGTTGTTAAAGTCTTTTTCTGCCGATGATAAGGATATCGAGGTTCAAATCTCAGTCGGATGTACTGAGAGTGGTTTTTTTTCAAAATTATTTTTCCCCTCTCTCTTCACGCAAATGTGGGTACAATCCCTCCCAAATATAATCTACCCGAATGGGTAGTAAGACGTGGTACTGAAAATAAAGAGTATTTTCATTGTATGTATATTTTTTAGTTTCCATTTTGTAAAGTACGTATTTTATTTAGTCGTACGCATTCATTATGAGTTCTTGTTGTTATGCAATTTGTTGCAAATTTAAAGTAATTTATTTTTAGGTTATTTAATGTCATCTTATGAGTAATTTTTTGACCATTTTTATGTCATCAACGCCCGGGCCCTGGTAATTAGTATGACTCACACCAGTGGCCACACAGTCTAATAAGTTTAACTCTCAAAGCACAGTGTTGCCGTTGGTGGGCAAGTCAGGGATTGAATCACATCCGGAGGCCCTGAGGATTGGTTGCTCATAACTAGAGCCCAACTTTTTATGTAATTACATATTTTAATCCTGCCAGTTAGAAATGTGAAAAGTGAAATTTTGGCGAATTAGGTTGTTTGGGACTGTATTTTCACTTTGAATCTTACACATTTTAAAATATTTGATCGAATTTTATATATTTTCGAAGATATTACAATAATTAAATTGAACATTTTACGTTTTTTTAAATCGAAGTACTATTGTTATGTCTTTCTTGGGAAAAACCCTTTTAACTAATGTTTAACTAATTTTCAGGCAACCTATATTTTCATAAAGGAATGTATCCAGTGAAGGGATGGCAGTGAGCAAAGTCCAAGTCAGTTATGCTGTCTGGAAAGATAGGATTACAGTTGCCGTAACGTAACTTCGTGTTTGACGTTTTTCGTGCTGTGAAGTGGAGAGAATGCAGCGTTGTCATATAATGTCCTCAACAGCACGTCTCTCGTGCGGTGTGTCAGTTTGTAAACACAAGTCAATGAGTTGTGAAAACAGTAATTCTTGGATCTAATTATCTCGTTTTCTCTTTGTTCTTTGGCCGGGGGGAGAAAATAATATAAAGCGTCAAGACAAAGAATAAATGACGAAAACGGAAACCAACACCAAACAAACAAAATATGCAAGTTGACATCTGCTTTTCAAAAGTCCGTTCCACTTGGTGTATTATTGTAACAAACAAGATAAAAAATGTTTAAACATGTAGGTGTAATATTAATACTGGCTAGTGTGTCGAAATCAAAAATGAAACCTCTGACTGAAAAAAAAAAGAATTACAGGAAACAGATTTAAAAAAATCTGGAATGGACAACACTGGAGGTTTCATTGAAAGCTTGTAATTCCTATATGATATCTAAAATCAGTTATATAATGCCATATATTTGAAGTATTTGATTAATGTGAAATTTAAGTGGTATAAAACAAACTAATAATGCAATTTACAACTCTTTAAAAAGTAGTGTTAGATGTGTATATTAAAAAAAGTGTTTTTATATTAATTCCTTCAGAAATTTGCAGCCATAAAATTAAATTTCGTTCCAACAATATTTTATGTATTATTAAAGTGAGGACTGTTACATATTTTCACATCATTACATATTTTAATATAGTTTTAAACTGATTTTGTTAAATATTTTGAAGGTTAATCCTAAATTTAATAAAAATCCTATCTCTACTATTTATAAACGTGTCTACCCCTGCTCTCTCCCTTTTTTTTGAGGATAAAACTCTTCCAAACTACCCTTTTTCATTCCCACTCTTTTAACTAAGCCGTTAACAGCCTGTGTATTAAAATTATTATTAAATAAAAATGTTATTAGTGACTTTATATCATGTTTTTTTTAGTTATCAAAGGTACAAAACAAGTAAAATATAAAATATTAAAAAAACAAACAATTTTATTGATTTAAAAAAAAAGTTAATCATCAAGCGAACAGCAAAAATCCCATTATTGCGAAAGTTTTCTGATGTTTAGCGGACAAAGAGTGGGGAAACTTTGAGGTTGGAATTGGGGGTGGGGTATTATAGAAATAGAGGGAAGGAGAGTGAGGAAGAAAGAAAGAAACATGTCAGCTCAATCCTCAGTGTAACCTTCTTGTGGAGCTGACGTTGATCAGAAAATAATGTAGCGGAGAACGGATGAAAACATAATTATTACTATCGATCATGCCCGAAGTGGAATTCCCAATTGAGGGCGTGTCAAACGATCTTAATAACTTCTAGAAATCAATCATAACCTTAGAAGAGAATTAAATTGGACAATTTGATTTGAAGGAGGTTAAAACCGATCTTTTTCCTAAATCAAGGACTACGTCTTTAAAATAGGCTATGGTTAAGACCTTGTCTAGACCATTTCACGGATTTACACGTTTCGCTTTTCGTGTGATCATCTACATGACCGTGAAACACAAACTAAAAAAAACTTGATTTCGACTCGACCAATACGTTGCGAATAAGTGGTTTATTTTCATTAGTAGGCTACAATTTCATCAGGATCGAAGGTCACGTTGTATAAAGCGTTAGACTCTTATTGCCGGGGGTGTCAGGTCTACTGGAGGGTTGATTACAACCTGTCCCTTAACCACCAGCCCCAAATTTGGGATTAAGGAAGAATTTTGTATAAAATTATCTTACATATTCTTACTCTTTAGCTTAGGTAATTATTAACCCATGTGTTAAGGTTACTAAAACTGGCACCAGTGGACAGGTGGAAAAAAAGGCGTCAATCTCGTCTCGTATGGTTTGTTCGTGATAGGAAGAGCGGGATATTTTTTTTATCTCTTCTGGGTGTATTGAGGTATTTTTATATACATTATAACTAATTTAAATTTACGAAAGTGCGGGTACATTTAATTTAAATCCCAACTTTCTCATTTCTACTTAATTGGATAGGATAGAATGAAATAGTATTCTGTTCCTTTTACAATTTCGTTGTCAAGCAAATTGTTGTTGGTCACTTGGTCCACTAGTTAATTGTCGATAACTTGGTTCACCTAGGTCCTATAGGTTTGTAAAGCTCTTGCTCTAAGTCCAAATATATTTTTACATTTTTGTCGACCACTTTGTATGGTGCCTGCGTCTTTAATGCAAATATAAAATACAGTTGGACAATATAACGCTTTTAGTTCGAAGTTCAAGGGCTGTCTAAAAAAATTAGAAACATCCAATAATTCGAGTTAATCATTTTAATGAGTATCTAGGTAGCTTGTACAGAATAAATCAATAATCTCGAAATAAACTGCATACAAACACACATACACATCATATAAAGACAAAGATTTTAAACATAAAATGTAAAAAACATATATTAACATATGATAATAGCCGATTTAAATCAGTCAGGGCGTTACGTTATTACACTGTCACACAGAAGCAATGAAAGCCGAGCCGACACATCCCCTATTCTAGGCAACCCACTCGCCACCAGTGCAGAATTCCCCGCTTTATCTTTAGTCTACTATGCGTTAATAGCTCTACATTTATTACTTTCTCTCTATCTTACAGGTAGAGAAAGTATGGTGATCGTCAAAAAAATCGAACTCGAGATTTTGATGAATTTTGACGTTTCATGACTTCCTGAATCCGAAAAAGTGGTTTTTGAATTTCCGTCTGTCTGTCTGTCTGTCNAGTCAGGGCGTTACGTTATTACACCGTCACAGAAGCAATGAAAGCTGAACCAACATATCCCCTATTCCAAGCAACCCACTCACCACCAGTGCAGAATTCCCCGCTTTATCTTTAGTCTACTATCTGTTAATAGCATTAAATTTATTTTTTCATTATTAAGATTTATTGTTGATTTAATAAAATCTTTGAGTAAGGTTTTGAAATGATTGAAAACTTTTTAAGAAAATTAAAAATTTATAAACTTCAATTTATCCAAATATTTCCTTCTAGAATTCGAATTAAATGTTTTTTTACCATTGATTCAAATAGGAATTTTATGAGGAATCATGGTGGGTTCGAATTATTCAATTTTTAGAATGAACCTTAATAGAATTAGCCTGATCCTTCAGTGCATATTTACTTTCCACTGCTTCTAACTACCCGCCTGGATTATCATAGGTTAAATACACTAATGTAATAGAGCAGGGATGGGTAAGATAAAATTGTGATAAACCATTTAGGATAAAACACCTTACTCCTTCCAAGATCTAAACCCCAACCTCCACGTCATCGGCAAACCCGACTAGACGATGATCTTCACGTAGAAACCGCGGGTGTATAAAAATGTAAATTTGTGTGGTTTGGGCCTGAAGGAAGTTGTCTACCTGTGACGTCACAATAATCAAGAGAGGATTTCTCATATAAATGTATTTACGTTTTATTCGGCGAATTTTAAAGATAAAACCTTGAGATGAAAGCATACATTCTTAAATAATTCTAAAACTATTATTAAAATATAACAACATTATTTTTATAATAATAATAATAATAATAATAATAATAATAATAATAATAATAATAATAATAATAATATTTTTGCAAGCGTATTTTTTATACATTGTCTCCAGCGCTTTGGTTTAGTCACAAAAAATGACCTGTAGGAATCTTCCTGCCAGGATGGAGATTGAAAAGGTCCATTACAGCATATGTATATCTAAAATAGGAAACAAGACAATAAAGTAATTTAAAAAAAGTGTCAATGTTGTCCAGGCTCAAATAATAGTGTGAGTGTGTAAACTTGTCAGCGGAAGAAGGGGAGTGTTATAAACCCATAGACAACAGGCCTCACAGGGAAAAAATACTTATTTTATTCCTTCTTTTTCTAACTTGTACATTTTTGTCCAAAAGTGTTAGTACTTGGACTGCTTAGGTGAGTCAAGTTAAGCTGCAACCCACTTCGCAAAATAACTTCAAAATCACTGAGTAATCAACGTCCGGCTCAGTCACCGGAAATGCAACAAAATATATGATTATTTGTCAAGGCCGTACTTAACTACTAATGCCTCAGGCCAGTAATTTTTAAATAACACTGATTTGGTTCTCTCATGATTTCTATAATGAGTGTAATTTTATGTTCGTGTGACTTTTTAGAAAGAAAAATTAGTTTTAAATGTGATGAAATAGTCTACACGCTATCTTTAATCGATATGAATGTGCAGTCCAATTTTCATAAGAAGAACCTAATTTGACAGATAGAAGAGTTACTAGATCTACTTTCATGTATTCATACGTTAGGTCATGTGATCCGAATCTCTCCCTTTTATAAAAATTATTAATATGTAAAATAATTATATGGCTTCAACAAGAGTTTGTTATTTTCTAATAGAATTTTTCTGTGAAAATTGGACTATATAATATGTGGTTGGACACACACGTATCAGAAAACTTGAGCAAATTAAGAAAATGAAGATACAGTCAAATTAACAACATACTTCCCTCCAAGTGTTTGTTTCTCAGTCATTCGCTACAGTTACAGTTCTATATAATATAATGACACACACACTCCGAGGTTACCAATAAATCTGCAGAACCCATATCTAGATGGCTTGCTTATGTACACCCTTGGTAAATTTAATGATTAAAGTATGGAAGTCGTGTCAATCTCTTCATTATTATATGGAGAATCAATATTGTGATGGTGGGAGTTTACCACTGGTGGCCGATTAAACTTATACGCGAAAAATAATATGGCTGCCACTCTGCCTTACCTTATAACAGTTTTTCCTGCTTATCTCAGAAAATACAAAGTGTATGACAAAGTTAACCATTACAAAAAAATATTTCTTATAAAATTCTACACAAAAAAAGTATAGCTTTTTTTATATGGCTGACTTTTAATATTGTAAATCCACTTTTTAATAAGGATTTATTTTTATTTGGAAGCTAGGGTGATGTTACAAACTTGTTTATTTTATTGTGAAATACTCTTCACAATGTTGAAGTCACTTTATATAGAACTTTTGAAGATTTGAATATGTATTGTATTAAAAATAAATAAAGAAGAAACAACAGGAAACTTTTACAAGAAACAATATGTTGTCAAAGTATAGACAACATTAATAAGCAATATTACTCATTGTATTAAATTACTTTGTAAGAAATATTGAAACCCTCAAAATAAATTACAAATATTGAACAAAAAATACATTAATGAACAGTCTACTAATTATTAATTATAATCTTCATCACCAAACTCTTCTTCACTTTCTATTGAAGTTTCAGTCAATTCATCTACATTGTCATCTTCGATCTCCTTAGAATTGCCACATAGTTATGGATCACCTTCACATATACACATTTCTGTACACTTTAGTACATATGTGAGACAGGTGCATGGTGGACAACAACGACGTCGGGAGCACTTGCAGCTACAAAGTTCCGCGATAAGGTCTGGAGCAGACGACATGGTACATGCGATTGGTTCGAAGGTGTCTTCAACATTTTCCCATCCAAAGTTTGATGGTGACAGTATATTTGGGTGTGGGGTTATATCTTGATTCCACTCAAGTACCTGAAGATGATCTCTTAAAAGCGCTGTATTTAGAGCATCTTTTGTAGGTGGAAGATTTTCATCTTGACACTTTTTTGTTGTTGTTGTTGTTGTTGTTGTTGTTGTGAAAAGCCACCACCGTGTATCTCCAATGTCAGTCATTGTAGTTTTGGGAATATGTAACTGACAAACAAATTACTATAAAGCATTCCTGACATTGTTTGGCAGAGTGGGTGTTGTACCAAGCTTAGCTAATGCTTCTAATAAGTCATCATTAACAGAATTGAATTTTTTCCACCACTTAAGCTTCCCCTCATTGACAAATGATCCAGTTAAATCTGAATCCAATAGTGCATTAAGTCCTGGAAGGGTAGCAGCTTTAAGTAATCCCAGTGACCTATGGATAGGAGCTAGGTCAACAAATCTTATCATTCCCTGCCCAAGGAAAATTCCAAGCTGTGATGTCATTTTGGGAAATCACCTTATCACCAAAACCAGAATATTTGTGTATGGTGAATAAACGTGAGTTGTTTTAAATCTTTGCTGTGATATGTACACTCCGTAAAGTATGATTTTTGTATCTGCTTCTTCTTGTGGGGTTCAAAGGCTTGAAACATTTGTTCCATCTGATGATGCGGCTTTGTCCCTCCAACTAGCTATATATTTATTCTTATTACTCACTACATATTGTATTATGTGAGTACCTAGGAACTCAGAAAGTTCGTCTTTACTTTTGCTATGAGCAAGCAAATGATTCATTGAAATGTTGTCAATTTTCACTTCTGATGTGATTTTGTAGCGGATAGGTTCTGTGCCTTGTTGCCGAATAGCTCTCATTTTATTTTTTAATGATCCGTCTTTGTATGTGTCAAATACCACAATGTACTTCATTGTACTCACTTAATTTTGCATCAATCCACTTATTAAAATGGATGCCGAGATCACGACCACACGTTTTGACGTTGTTAGGCTTATTGTACATGTGCAGAAGAGCCAATCCATCAACATACTATAGCTACAATTTCTCCTGATCCTTGCGATATTTCTCTAGGATGTAATGGTGGTGAATAGTCATCAATCTGTCCTAATTTTGATAGCAACGACTTCAAATCGCCGCAAGTTTTGATTTGTTTGAACCGTGATGCATTTTTCCATCATTAGCAAACAATGATGTTGGAAGGGCTGATAATTCATAGTTTCTTAGATTGAGCTTGATATCAATGTCATCTCTGCTTCGTGTTGCAATCAACAGCCTAGACATAAGTGAGAGATCTGTTTTCATAGAAACGATTTTATCTTTAAGGAAAACTTTAACATTTTTTGCTGACGCTCTACAAGTTTTTGTGCGATATGTCTTCATTGGAGCCCAAAATTGTGTAGTGTTGCTATATACACGCTCTGAGAGAAATGATTCCTGCAATGTTTGACCAACTTCTACCACGTTGCCTACAAAATATTGCCCATACCGTGGGAAAACTCTCTGAGTTATAATGTGGGTCAGTTCCTGGTTTTTACATTGAAAAGGGTCGATGGAATTTTCAAACGCTTCTTTTAGTTTCAACACGTTGCGATCCTGGTGTTTTTTAGTTGTAACTAGAAGCCCATGGTGTTTTGTCTGTTCAACAGTTTTCATCCCAAAGCAAAGCTTCTGTCTCGTTTGAAGTTCTGTTCAGCTCTGGATTTACAAAGAAGAAACGATTTCTTGCATTATCATTCAGTGTTATACCTACCAGTCCTCCTTGCACTTTTAATATTCTCTTCTGGTGCTTTAGGACGTCATCAGTACCTAGAGCACAGAATGGCACTACATTACGGTTCACAACCAATTTGCCCTCCATGAAGTTTTTCAAAATGGCTGGATCTGTAGATTCTAATACATCCATCTCAGTAAGATAAAGGGAAACCATCCGTTCATAGTTAATCCTATTAAGAACAAAGAAAATAAATATTTAAAAAAGTCATAAAAAAAAGCCAAGCTGAGATTCCAATCTGATGTTCTAACTGCTCTGATGAAGCATAACATAGATTGCACCATATCCATTTATGAACATACCAGCTTGAAGACTGACTCTACTGCTTTTCTGGAATTGACAAATCTATTTATATCTTCAATTAACATATTTTATTTAATGAAAGAGACTAATGATGTATGTGTTTGTTTAATATTTGTTTCATCGTTATCCTGCAAACGCTCAGACAATTCATGTAGTAGAAGCAGAATCTGTAATGCAGATGTAGTTGTTAAATGAGCTTCAATTGCTCTCCTGATATGATTTCCCTCGAGGATTTGTTTCATAGTTACTGAAGATTATAGATCACATTACACCCAAAGTTCAGGTATTCCACTTCTACATATGAATTCACCTATTTTTCACAGTTGAGCTATGACAATGTGCAGCTCTCCAGGCTTTAAGATCCATTTGCCTTTGCAATCTTCCTTTGCCATTTCTAGCTGCTTCAAAGGTTTATAAGTTGCCATGTCAGCTGTAACAATGACTTTGTTTGTCGTTTAATTAATGGAGTTGTTAAGTTTTTCTATTTGCCTCATTACTGTTAATTGTACAGAGCTACTGGTTGAATGCTCTGGGATAACAGTTAGCAAAGAAACTCTGAAAACACACTTCACATAATCCTAAACGGCTATTATAACCAATCCATGTAGGGGAGGAGATAGTCGTATTATTATCATTCAATATGGATCGTCTTAAAAGAAATCAAACTTTGTTAAAACATATTGCATCATAAAGTAATACACCATATTGAGGAACAATGCTAGAAACTGCAGGTTCTGGACAGCATGTATTCCAGTTCGGAGGTTTTGTACATGAAATAATATTTGGTAAGGCATCCTCAAGAAATATTAATGGTAAATTATTTGATGAGGCCAACGATATTGGAGCATTTTGATCAGATTATTTTATATCTTGGTACACAATAACGGCTGTCCCATGAATTGTCCTTCTCCCGTCAATGGTGTCTTCACATAAGTCAATATTGTCTAAAGCACAATGTATAAACCTATTAGGTATCAAATCTGGTGGTATGTGCATGCCATTATTTTCATTAATTCTATTTACAACACTTTTTGCAATATCTGTTTCTAATCTCAGGAGACGTGAGTAATCAATACTGCACCCTAAGCTATGCATGAGTTTTATCAAAAATTTACTACGTGTTGTTTTATGAATGGTCAAACCACAAGCTACCTGAAGCGGCAAATCTCTGCTGTGTTGCAGATTTAAAGAATTTTTGTTTTCTACTTGTCTTCGAGAAAGACAGTTTGACATGAGTATCTGTGACATATTGCTTGCTCGTATCTTTACGTCTTCGTCCTTAATATGAATTATTCTTATTCTTATTATGATATTATGAATTTGGATACAAATCAGACTTTTTATTTGTAGTGATTTTTAAGAAAATGCCTGAATGTAGACCATTCATAATGGATACAATTCAGGATTTTGTGGACCTAATGCAAATAATTACAGTGGATACAAATTAGGATACTCTCCAGGCTTTAAGATCCATTTGCCTTTGCAATCTTCCTTTGCCATTTCTAGCTGCTTCAAAGGTTTATAAGTTGCCATGTCAGCTGTAACAATGACTTTGTTTGTCGTTTAATTAATGAAGTTGTTAAGTTTTTCCTTTTGCCTCATTACTGTTAATTGTACAGAGCTACTAGTCGAATGCTCTGGAATAACAGATAACAAAGAAACTCTGAAAACACACTTCACATATCCTAAACGGCTATTATAACCAATCCATGTAGGGGAGGAGATATTCGTATTATTATCATTCAATATGGATCGTCTTAAAAGAAATCAAACTTAGTTAAAACATATTGCATCATGAAGTAATACACCATATTGAAAAACAATGCTAGAAACTGCAGGTTCTGGACAGCATGTATAACAGTTCGAAGGTTTTGTACATAAAAGAATATTTGGTAAGGCATCCTCAAGAGATGTTAATGGTAAATTATTTGATGAGGCCAACGATATTGGAGAATTTCGATCAGATTATTTTATATCTTGGTACATAATAACGGCTGTCCCATGAAATGTCCTTCTCCCATCAATGGTGTCTTCACATAAGTCAATATTGTCCAAAGCACAATGTATAAACCTTTTAGGTATCAAATCTGGTGGTATGTGCATGCCATTATTTTCATTAATTCTATTTACAACACTTTTTGAAATATCTGTTTCTAATCTCAGGAGACGTGAGTAATCAATACTGCACCCTAAGCTATGCATGAGCTTTATCAAAGATTTACTACGTGTTGTAAATGGTCAAACTACAAGCTACCTGAAGCGGTAAATCTCTGCTGTGTTGCAGATTTAAAGAATTTTTGTTTTCTACTTGTTTCGAGAAAGACAGTTTGACATGAGTATCTGTGGCATATTGCTTGCTCATCTCTTTACGCCTTCTTCCTTATTATGAATTATTACTATCCTTATTATGATATTATGAATTTGGATACAAATCAGACTTTTTATTTGTAGTGCTAGTTAAGAAATGTAGACCCTTCATAATGGATACAATTCAGGATTTTGTGGATATAATGCAAATAATTACAGTGGAAACAAATCAGGATTTTTGTTAAAGTCGTTTATTTGAAAACTGACTGAATGGAGACGATTCAGAATGAATACAATTCAGGATTTTGTGGATATTGTGAGAATGGATACAAATCATACTTTTTATTTGTGGTGATTGATTAATAAATGTCTGCATGGATACCATTCAGAATGGATACAATTCAGATCCCCCTTTTCGTTCAGTTATACAATCAACAAGTTTCTTGTAACTGTAATTTGTTGTTGAAATAATAGTTTTTCAGAGGATGAAGAGTTACACAGGAAGCAACTAGGTTCATTGCTTGTCTTCCTTTTCTTCGCCAAGTCACACTGATATACAACATCCTTTATTCAAGCTCATTTAGGTTATTTATACAGGCTATCTGAAAAAAAGACCTGATTGAATAAGTAAATAAATTACTGACGTTACAACCAACCATTTTTAAAGCTTGGCTACAGTGTAGTTTACCTTATACATAAAATGTTATTAACACTTATGATAAATAAATTGATATATGCTATAACATAGTTCGTTAATGGTCATGCGTACAAAAAAAGTTAGATTTTTTTTTGTGTAGAACTTTATAAGGAATATTTTTTGTAATAGGTAACTTCGTCATACACTTTGTGTTTTCCGAGATAAACAGGAAAAACCACTATCAGGTATGACAGAGTGGCCGCCATTTTTTTTTCGGCAATTTTTTTTTTTCGGCCACCAGTGGTAAACTCCCACTATCACAATGTTGATTCTCCATATAATAATGAAAATATTGACACCACTTCCATGATTGAATCATCAAATTTCCCACGGAACATTGTTTTTGTACATTAGCAAACCCACTAAATAATGTGATTACTCTAGATTACGCTTTAATTAAATTTGTAACCAACGCCACATTTTAAAAATTACCTACACACAGTGGCGTCACTAAGGGGTTGCAGACGGCACCGGGTGGCACTATCAGAGGGGGTGACACAAAAATGATTATCTATAAAAAAAACTATGTAGTGTTTCAGTAAAAATTTAACTATTAAAAAAATCTATATACAGTTACAATCCCATAAACTTTGTTTATTGAGCGCAGCTTACATGTATAGTATCATTATACCCAGAAGGCTAAAACGCTACGCTAATTTACTTTAAGAACCGTTTGATGCGCGGTCAAAGCTGTAATTATACCCAATTACAATGACGCTTCGAATTACGTGATTTCAACTGGACGAGCTACAAGCACTCGCTTTGGTTTCCGTTTCTGCTAGTGTTTTTTATAGTCGCCGATACTTTCACATTTACTTTTAATTTATCTACATTACTGTAAGTAGAATATATTCATACAGCCATTTGTTTACAACATCTACATTATTTGAGCCTTTATTGATTATGTAAACCTAATTCATTGATGTACAGTACTTCATGTAACGGTGAAGTTTAATATTCAAATTAATGTAATTTAGTTGAAGTTGTTCAACGTTTTTACTTCGAATTATCTTTTTTCACTACCTATTTTTCACTTGAACCTCATGAAACTATGTATGTAAATGAAAATACATTCAGGCTGTGCGCGTGATATTGTAATTTAAAGGTGTAATATTAGTTTTACAAGTTTTTTTATATCCAGTACTTTTGCCACTGTATTCAGTGATCCACGGGAATTACGATATACGAGTAACATTAGTACAAAAAACCTTATATGTATTATGTATCATCTGGTATGGGAGGAGGTCCACGAGGGTGAAGCCCCGAGCTACCGTACTGGGTGACACCAACCCTAGTGACGTCACTCCATGCACAAGGTTATTTTAATATTCTTTTAATTGATACGTCTAAACGTTACGCTCTTGTATTTTGCATAAAGTTTTACTACTCATCCGGCCTATTTGTATATATATACACTTATGGGGAGAGACGAGGAGAACAGAATTTAGAGAAGATATAGCTTCATTTGCGTGTGAAAGGAGCGAAGGAAACAGTTGACGAAAAATCACCCTGAAAACACCCCGGGAGCGGAATTCTAACCCTAACCTCTTTGAAACCAGCATACCACATTATTGACGGAATAAAAATATATATCAAATAGGTTATTGAGGACAGCAGAGGGAAAAGTCGTCCTTACGTTATTAGGTTAAGCTTATTTCCCAATTATTAGATTCTTCTCCTTCGTCAGGTCTAGTGATCATTGAAGAGTTCAGTGCATTGGTGCGTGATGTTGGCGTTTTCCAAATAGACAACTTACAGTTCGTGTCCAATCTTGAGGCTCATTTTCTCATACCACATCCGAGGTGAGCCAACTTTCAGTGGAATAATAGGCTACAGGCCAGAATACAGACGTGGAATATTTTGCTCCTTTCTAAGCCATCCGCCATATTGCTCCTGTCGTATCTCAACAAAATTTAGTGTTTTATTTACCTTATTACGTATTGTATTCGTATTCTTTGTCAAGTTTTGTGTCATATTTGATTTGTGACATATTTTATTTGTATTTTGTCAAGTTTTTTGCCATCTCATTGTTTCAGGAATGTTTTGAAAAAGATTAGTGACAAAGATTTTCGTTCTTGATTTTGGTTTTATCATGCCTTTCTCGTGTCATATAAGCTATTGTTCTTGAATAACTCCATCTTTGAACCATATAGACCGGGAGCTAGGAGGGGCTTCGTTTGCAAAATATGAGGGGCGCATTAATTTTTTTTGTGTTAAGAAAACCACTGGATTTAAGAAAATTAATGTTGCCAGGGGATTTTTTGGTAGAATAAATTTTTACAGTACATACCATACGGCACTAGAGCCGTGACTTAAGAACGAGTTTTGTTCAAGTGTTTTAGTAAAAATATGTGCTCACATGTCATATAAAAATGTACTTGTATGGCTAACATCATAATATAAATAATATTTAAGTAATCAAAAATTATCTGTACAATTCTGAAAGTATTAATTGGGGGAATAAATCAAAATTGATCCATCCGGCTTCAAAGTTTTTACAGTTCTCCTCTGAACATTTACATAAACTTATATACAATGTTTCAAATTTTCTACAACTGCACGATTTGGCACTACATGAAGCTTTACATTTACACGGTTTAATGACACCTGGAACCGGTTCCTTGGTCATGAGCTTGGGATACAGGATATAATTTTTTAAGCTCGTATCCAAACTCTTCAAAATTTAAGGGTTCAAATAAAGGCAAGTATGCATTTTTTCCAAATGTAGGTTTGCACAGAAGCTCTCAGACAATGCAAATATAATGCATCATAAGTACAGAGTACTCGTGATATGTTCACGCTAAAGCCAATCTCTTGAGAAATTGATTTGTACCGAACCTCATTTGCTGAAATGCATTGTTTGCTTATAAGATATAAACATACTTTTTCCGGGTGATTAAACTTTTCTGGATTAATTACATTTTCGTTTTTTTAGCAAAGAAAGTGCTGATTCGATAAACGGAAAATGAGGAAGATTCAAGACTAATTTTTTAACTTAGGCGACTAGCTGTATCACAACCGGTCAGGGCATTTAATGCCGGCAAGTTGATACTAACTTCTTCTCCAAGTGATTTCGCAGCCGGATGGCATCCTAACAGATATTTTTTTTCGCTGGGCCTGAATGAAACCATAAAACAATACAATTGTAAGTCTCTTGAAGCTTTAGCCAAAAACGAGTTCCAAGTACAAATACATCAGTATCTGGACTTTGCACAGTTATTTCTGATTGCTTCAGATATCGAGGCGCATGAAATATGTGGAAGTAGACCTAAGTCTAGAATATCCTTCTAGATGATTTGATTTTAAATTAAAAAAACTTCGTTAAAAAGATAATTGTGTAGTTCATAACACTCCATTGAGTCGGAAAACCCACCGCAAATGTTTCAACGTATTTGCAGAAAAATTTAACAAGGCTTAGCTTATTTTAGATATTTGCGAAAAAGATTTTACAATTATTTGGCACATTTGTAAAAGGCCCTGACATAATGACTTTACTTGAATCTTTTCCCTTGAACCACAATTAATTTTCAACAAATTTAATGAATATGTCATCATATCTATCAAACACCACGTTCACTATTAATATAGAGGCACTCGAAAGAAAAGATGTCGCTTGTTTGAAAAACACTTCAGCAAACTGCCCAAAAGTTTGGAACTTTTTTAACTGAATGGAGTAAACAAGTGTCATTCCATCAATAATACAAGCCTTGTTGTTATTTGGAGCATTTATAATAACTTCTAGTTTTAAATTGGGTTTATAAGAATGGTTAGTTTCTAATTCATTCATCAATCTTTATTCCTGACTTTTATAATAAAAACAACTCTTGTTAAAAAGTTATTTTGGAAATTCTATTAATTCATGGGATGTTAATTTAGGCAAATCAAATCCACGCAGGCCTGCTAACATGACTAACTTCTGCACTTCAACAATTCCTTTATAGTAATCTAGTGTTTTATTAACTTTGCTGTCTTGCTTCGATTTAGGTGTGTAATTAAGATTAAGAAATTCCGTCTTTTTCATTGGTTCAAATAGGTACAATTTTTTTCCTCTAGAATTAAGCGCTCTCCTTCAAATTGGCTTATCGCTTGCTCTCCATTTTATTTATATGCATGTAAGCCCACCTAAGGGATTAGTGGTTATGGCGGTTTGAAGATAAGTGTAAGGGGAAATTCAAGATTTATTAATGAGATGTGAACAAATTAGTTATATATATATTTAGCACCGCGTCTTACTACCCGTTCGGGTTATACGCTTAAGTACTAATTACTCTAATGGATTAGGAATTGAGAAGGTTGAACATAGAGGAAGTGAACCCGCATTTGCGTGGAGGGAGAGTGGAAAACCATTTAGGAAAAACCACCCCCAGTTCACCCGACCGAGATTCGAACCTCGATCTCCCCGTCCTCGGCGGCCGAGCTCAACTCGACTAGCGCGTTAGCCAACTACGCCACCGAGGCGGGTAACAAATTAGTTACTACAAAATGAACTTACTATGCATGGATCAGTACTCATTCTAGACACATACACAATAACACAAAGCATTTATATCATCACTTACATACATAATATACTAGTAGTTCTGTTTGTTCTTACCATTACGACAGTCTTAGAGTTTATCTGTGGATTTGAAATATTTTTTTTTTAGTATCGCGTCTTACTACCCATTCGGGTTATACGCCTATGTACTAATTACACTAATAGTTTAGGGATTAGGAAAGTTTAATTGAGAGGTAGGACCCCCGTATTTGCGTGGAAGGAGAGTGGAAAACCATATAGGGGAGCCACCCTCGGTGCCCTAATTTCCCCGTATTCGGCAGTCTAGTCCAATAGAGAGTAGCGCGTTAGACCACGTGGCCACCGAAGTGGGTGGATGAATTTCAAGGAAGTTGATATCTTTCCTCGATGATCATGTTAAATATAAAACCATTTAATACTATATTCACTAAATAATAAACCAGTGTTCACGTTGTTTAAGAAGTCAGACTCGCAATATATGTCAAACTTAAAAAAAAAGTACATGTGCATAGGTTGTTTGGCCTATGTCCAAAGAATTTACCTACCAAATTTTCGTTAAAATCTTCCCATGCAATCGGCGGTAAACGTGGAACAGAGAGACGAAATGCCAAACGGTCGAGTTGAAATAGAACCTTATTCCACTCTGTAAATAATTCAATATTTGATAGTGTAGCATGTCATTTGTATAATATGACATCTACAATCAAGAATTCCATAAAGACAATTAAAATTCTATAAAGACAATTAAAACAAGATAATAAGTAGTAATATATTCCAATAGGATGTAGCAAGTAGCGTCTCACACTGAATTGATGTTGCCGGGAAACGCCCAAGCGTCGAGAAACATTACCTCAGTGGACCGTCTTGGGATCGCAAGCATCATCACGTCTTGTTCGAAGGGCACACGTTGAAGAAAAGAAAGATGTTTTTCTAAGCTCACCACACGTTCAAACAGCGCTAGTGAGCAAGTGGAGTTATTTCGCAACTCTTCCCCCCTCCTCCCCTTAGATCTCCTGATGTATTTCATTTCCCGAGCCCGTTCTGTAGCTATATAATGTGTTCCCTGAGACTCACATTTGTATTACATTGTAATAAATCGCCGGAGGAAGAACTACTGCGCTAAACTTCAGCACCGAATACTACTGGTGGCCACGATGTGTGAGGCGACAGTCTCACCACCGCACCGCAATAGGGTATACCCACGTTTGTAATTATTATTTTACAACATCCTTGACGAAGCTATTCGTACAGTTAGACGACAGTCTCACCGCCACGTCGCAATAGAGTATACACACGTTTGTAATTATTATTTTACAACATCCTTGACGAAGCTATTCGTACAGTTAGTTACAAAAATTACATTATTTTAACCAAAGTTAAGTGATGCATCTCACGCTACATTTTTAAAAATATGATAATATCAAACGAAACAGTGCATTACATATCCTGGAAATATTTTACCCTTGTGCTGCGAGACGTGCCACAGCCCTTCACCCCAGTAAATTGAAATTTCAAAACCCATTTCAAAAAAGCCACTTTTACTATTTCCAATGGGTTCTGACAACCTCTTCAGAAATATTCAATGGAAAACTTACAGTCCAATTTTCATAGAAGGGGCCTTTGAGACATTAATTTATTTTTTTTTGCAGTGAATATTGATGTTTGACTATATTATTATTGTTATTTTATAGCTACTGGTGTTATCTCTGAAAAGTGACAGTTGCAGATCCCATGACTATAAATACGTGAAATTAGATCTAATATCTTTTCTAGATGAGGTTTTTCTTAATCCAATTGGATTGTACCGACAATATTAGATTATTAGATTCATTTTTATCATCACCTTTTACTTTCTGTTCAGGTTACACGTATTTATGATAAATTCTCTAACGGGTTAAGGATGAGGAAGAAACCATTTAAAAACCACTCTCAGTAGACCCAGCCGGGATATCAACCCCGATTTGCCCGTTACCGACAGGCCAGTCTTAACACGAGGGTGACGCCTTAGTTAGACCATTCGGCCACTGAAGCGAGTAATAATAGAACGACGATTGCGTCTTAAATTGTTTCGGCTTGGAGCAGTTACGTTACCAAGGTGATTGGAGGATATTGTAGGGGGTAGGAGATTCTGTACCCCCTAGTAATATTTTTAAATTTAAATTAAACCCGCATCGGTGGTCGCATGGTCTAACGCATCGCTCTTGTGTTGGACTGGATTGTCGGTGGTGGGGAGATTTGGGATTCGAATTACGGTCGGTTGCCCTGAGGGTGCTTATTATTTCTCATTCTCTTTCCACGAAAATGAGGACACACTTCCTCTACATTATACATTACTCACCCCTACCCCATTAGTGTAAATATGAGGATAGCCCGCAAGGGTAAGAAAGGATATGTGGTACCAAAATAAATGAAAAAGCACATTTTCAAGATATTAAATGACAAATAGTATATTATTGATTAACTAGTCAACTATAATATTAACTACGAGTTTTTGTAATTTTAATCGGTTGTCATGAAACGTTAACATAAATCTCAAGTTCGATTTTTATTTTCTCTCTATCTTACAGGTAGAGAAAGTATGGTGATCGTCAAAAAAATCGAACTCGAGATTTTGATGAATTTTGACGTTTCATGACTCCCTGAATCCGAAAAAGTGGTTTTTGAATTTCCGTCTGTCTGTCTGTCTGTCTGTACCTCCAACTAGAGCCTAAACTATTTTACCGATTGAGCTGAAACTTGATATCTAGGGTTTTCATAGGGTTGCCCCGAGGGGTTTTTGGAATTGGATATCTACCCCTAAAATTAAGGGTAGTTTACTGAAGGGAAAAAAGAGAAAAAGTCGATTTTCTCAAAATCGGCTCTAACGATTTTGATTAAATTTCATTTATGAACATTAATAAATATTCCAAACAAAATGGCTACTCTCAATATTTCGGCAAAATGGCTTTAAGGGCTCCGGTCTGATGCGTAAATTAACATTTTTTATAATAGCTCCGAAACTATTTGAGATATGAAATTACTTAGCATTACAAATATGTATATATATTTATAATACAAATATTTTATTCGAAACATATTTTTATAAAATCAATAATTTTCAATCTATACGCAATTATATATATATTTTTAGCTTTTTGGACATTAAAGCTTAAGTATTGCGATCGTAAAAAAAACTAACCTGAAATGTTGATGGATTTCGACGTCTCATGACCCCCCGAACCCTAAAAAATAGTCTTTGCAATGCCGTCTGTCTGTGTGTCTATTAAAACTTAAAATTAAGGGTAGTTTACTGAAGGGCAAAAAGAGAAAAAGTCGATTTTCTCAAAATCGGCTCTAACGATTTTGATTAAATTTCATTTATGAACATTAATAAATATTCCAAACAAAATGGCTACTCTCAATATTTCGGCAAAATGGCTTTAAGGGCTCCGGTCTGATGCGTAAATTAACATTTTTTATAATAGCTCCGAAACTATTTGAGATATGAAATTACTTAGCATTACAAATATGTATATATATTTATAATACAAATATTTTATTCGAAACATATTTTTATAAAATCAATAATTTTCAATCTATACGCAATTATATATATATTTTTAACTTTTTGGACATTAAAGCTTAAGTATTGCGATCGTAAAAAAAACTAACCTGAAATGTTGATGGATGTCGACGTCTCATGACCCCCCGAACCCTAAAAAATAGTCTTTGCAATGCCGTCTGTCTGTGTGTCTATTAAAACTTAAAATTAAGGGTAGTTTACTGAAGGGCAAAAAGAGAAAAAGTCGATTTTCTCAAAATCGGCTCTAACGATTTTGATTAAATTTCATTTATAAACATTAATAAATATTCCAAACAAAATGGCTACCCTCAATATTTCGGCAAAATGGCTTTAAGGGCTCCGGTCTGATGCGTCAATTAACATTTTTTATAATAGCTCCGAAACTATTTGAGATATGAAATTACTTAGCATTACAAATATGTATATATATTTATAATACAGATATTTTATCCGAAACATATTTTTATAAAATCAATAACTTTCAATCTATACGCAATTATATGAATTTTTTTAACTTTTTGGACATTAAAGTTTAAGTATTGCGACCGTAAAAAAAAACTAACCTGAAATGTTGATGGATGTCGACGTCTCATGACCCCCCGAACCCTAAAAAATAGTCTTTGCAATGCCGTCTGTCTGTGTGTCTATAAAAACTTAAAATTAAGGGTAGTTTACTGAAGGGCGAAAAGAGAAAAATTTGGTTTTCTCAAAATCTGCTCAAACGATTTTGATTAAAATTCGTATCTAGGCGTTGATTAAGATTATAAATAAACTGGCTATTTTCATTTTCCTATGAAAATGATTTTTAGGGTACTTTACAGAAGCGTTAATTTCCGTATCTCCACAACTATTTGAGAAACTAAACAACTTATCATTGCAAAATTGTAGGACTATTAGAAATAAAAAACTTTTATTTGACATATATTTTTATAAAAGCAACAGTTTCTGAGATATTTGCAAATATATTAATACAATTTTGTGAGCTTTAGTTGTAAACATATACTACTTAAGTCTTAACGCAATAATTCTCCAATGCCATAGAGTAATTAAATATAAGTATCTAAAAAAGTATGTTATTTTTCCTTAAAGCTCTTAGGAGAAATGTTTGCATAGCAATGATCTATCTCCATTTTAGACTCAATAGTCAATATTTACATTTTTTATTGGTCAAAATGTATAAATGAATAATTAAATATCAATGCGATGACTTGAAGATCTGCAACACCTTATAAAATGTTAAAACTTTAACCAGAAATCGAAATTTTAATACGAAGTGTTGACCCTTGTGGAAGACATTAAACTGTTTGAAATGTTCTTAGGTGGACAAAGATGCGCCTCTTTTCTCATTGATTCTATATCATTGTATATTATTTTATGCGTGTTCTTATGTGAAGTGGGGATGATACAATGTACATTATTCCGTTCAGAAATCTTACGAGTTTATAGAAAGAGAGAGAAAGTCTGTGCGGTGCGCCGTACCATTTTTTTTTTTTTACGATCACAATACTTCTTTTTCTGAGGGGTTGAGCGAGAGTAAAGATATAGAATAAATAAAATTTATATTTTCACACTAAACAATTTAATTTTCTTATTACATTAACGACTATGACCGATAAAGATTATTTTGATCATGATCATATATTATTTGAAAGTACTTAATGTATTTGCGAGCTTGGAAGGCACAAATATTGACTTTTAAATTTTAATGACGATGTATTTTTATTACACGATCGACTCAAAATTACCACGAGATCAACCGGTTGCTGGCCGCTAAGGGTGTTTTCTTGGCTTACTTTGTGCCATGTTTATTATTATTGATTATAATAATACTTGCTAGTTAATATCGGTACCGGTGGGCATATGGACAAAGGTGTTAGTCTCGTATGATTTTGTTTACCAGTGACAAGGAGGTCAATGCTTGAACCCCAGCCGGGTATACTGAATAGTTAATAAAATTTTCCCACTCTCCTTAAAAGCAGATGCGGACTCATTTCCTCTGAATTATATCTTACCTATCTTTACCCAAATAGGGATAACACAGATGGGTGGTAAGAAACGGAAAACGAAATAAATAATATAAAAGCACAGGAAACCGGGGTTAAATTTTTAAATATTTGGACCAGAATTTTCATGGAAAGAATGAAAACCACATTGCTGAGACCCGATTCGGTGTCCGCATAGTCTAAGGCGCTACCTTCGCAATAGACTGGCTGTCGATGCCGGGGAGATTAAGGTTTGATCCCGGTAGGGTGCATTGAGGGTGGTTTTTCCTAAGGTATTTACAACTCTCCCTCCAATAAATTGAGGATGCACTTCTTCTAAATTCAAGCTTCCTAAGCACTAACACTTTAGAGTAATTAGTACAAAGGCGTACAACCCAAATGTATAATAGGGCGTGGTGCTAGAAAAAAAATTGCTGAACGGAGAAGGGGGGATCAATCCTCAATATATTCAACTAGGAGAGGGGAAATCTGGACCAGGTATTCTGGATTCAAGACAAAATGCTATGATACATACATTTTTTTTTGGTAATATTTGAGTCATTCTATTTAATTTATAAGTCTTTTATCGGTAGTATTCCATGGTGAAAAGAGCTGAAAACCTTTTAACTTCTCTTGCGATGTGAAAGCATTTCCTGAAGAAGATTACAGTCTGTAGCAGAAGGTATAGAATTTTTTTGTTTTTGTTTCTTTTTGTTTGATTTTTAAAGGGAATGGTTATTTGAATGACATCATCAACTCATTCAAAATAAAACACACGCAAAATGTATATACAATTTTAGTACTCTTTAAAAGTAAAATACCTATAAACCGCCTCGGTGGCGTAGTTGGCTAACGCGCTAGTCGTGTTGAGCTCGACCACCGAGGACGGGGAGATCGAGGTTCGAATCTCGGTCGGGTGAACTGGTGGTGGTTTTTCCTAAATGGTTTTCCACTCTCCCTCCACGCAAATGCGGGTTCACTTCCTCTAGATTCAACCCTC
>CABFWB010003138.1:65242-75300 GCA_902151455.1 Timema bartmani
CCCCAAAACCCCCCCTTGACTACGGCCTTGACGGGTAGTAAGACGTAGTGCTAAATATTATTATTATTATTATTATTATTATTATTATTATTAAAATACCTATAAATATTTCAAGTGTTTCAATAACTGGTCCCGTGGTGTAGTGGTTAGTGCACCTGATTACGAGTCTAGGGGTCACGGTTTCGACTCCCGGCTGACCCCATGGATATTTTACCGAAAGGGGAACTACCCCAACGCTCACCAAGGTTTGGTTAGTTAGGTTTAAGTTAGATTTAGGTGTTTCCGCTGGTTTCACACCCTCATACTCACTATCACCATCATCTCATCTCATCGGGAACTGGAAAGAGCCTCCACAGAAAGGATGTACGATTAGTACATTCGGGCGTCCCCTTGGCAACGGTACATTAGTACTGGGCTAAGAATAGTATAGCCCAGACACGCAATATTATTATTAGTGTTTAGATAAAAAATAATAGAACTTTAAACCTAAATAACTTTTAAATTTTTAACATAGAATTAATATAAAGTAAAAGGATTTTATTTACATTTTTAATCGTTTGGAAAAATTAATATTTTCGAAAATATGTGTAATAGTGAGTCAATTAAAAAAAACTACACTGCTTGTAGATAAGTGACAGGTATGATAACTTTTTTTTTGGCATAATCTATTTAGGAACCATGGACACGTAATTAAATTTCGGTTAAAATCTCGAGATTAAGATGGAGTTGAAAGAAATATGAGTCTAGTTCAGTAGGCCTAGTTTGATAGTATTTTAATAAAAAAAATGTTAGCTAGCACAAGTAAAACATATCTTGAGTAGATAAAATTAGTTTAATTATCTACTCATAGCAATCTCATTAGTTTTAAAATGTGTAACGGCCCTTGTTGAATTTGACCAGGAGACTTTCTCTTAATTTAAAATGTTATCTTAAATCCAGCCACGCATCGACAAGTTTTTAAGAATTGTTGTGATTACTAAATATATAAAATTAAACTAAACGTTTCTTCTGACGCAACTTTTATTTTTATTGTTCCCAAAACAATTTTTATAGTAAAAAACTGATAAATATATTGAGCTTAACTCGCATTCCCTACCAACCCTTAATTTTTTCCAGTGTCACAAGACTATACCTGTATGGAAGCTCATATCACAAAATGCACATATTGCTTGCTTGAAACAAAAGTAACACAAAATTGCTATATTCTTACACCCGGAAAACTAAGCTAATACCATTAAATTGTGTTCAAAGTTTCGGCGTACAGCACCGGGAGTGCAAAGCTGTGCAAGCATGCATGTACAACAGGTTGCATAGAAGCTAGGGACGCGGCACTACACACCTTGAAATCTTGGAGCACGGCAGCAGAGCATACCACAGTTAATAGTAAACAGCACACCAGTCCATCTAGAAATAGGAATATTTTCTGAGGGTCATCATTAACGGTCCTACCTCACAGAAAGTGCTTGCCACTATTACATATGAAGTTCCGCACGCCTAGCTCCTATGCAACTTGTAAACGAATGCTTGACAGCTTTGCTCTCTTGGCGCTGTACGCCGAAACTTTGAACACATTTTAATGGTACTAGCAAATTTTTCCAGAAGTAATTGAGATGGATTTTATATTACTTTTGGTTCAAACAAGCTATAAATGTGTAGTTTGGGTTATGAGTTTTCGAACCCTCTGTATAGAGAGTATATTATGAGAGTAAAACTGACTCTAACCTTGGTGTGCTATAACAAGGATGGATGTGACAAATGGGCCTTATTGCTATGCACGCCCCAATGGTGTTCTATCAAGTAAAATACGAAGGCGTGGGGAGGAGGAATAGATCGACCAAAAAGTGGTACAGTAAAAAATAGTGATACATTTTTGTTCACCCAGGCATAAAATTGAGTAACCTAAAAACTGGGATTTATGACTATAAGTGATATCGAACATTATTTGAATGCTACCATGCAATTCTTTCTAAATAAGAACTCGGGTGTTTAAACCGCTAACCATCAGAATCAAGAGTCGCTACATCAAGGATTTCTCGATTTATTCCTCCTTGTTACGTAAGAAAAAAAAAAGGTTAGTCATTGTCAGATCTCAATAAAATGAAACTCTTTTATTCTACCAACTGCAACCGTATTTCAACTAAAGTAATAGAATAGGTGGAAACAAGCAGTAGTGAATTCAGGGAGAAAATTACAAGGGGATTGGGGGAGGGGGGGACACCATTCTTTTAAACACAACAACTACTAATTTAAAACTGTTTTTTTTAAATATCTATAAAAGTAGGTTATGTAAAGGCATTTATGAGTTAATAAGCTATGTTAGTATAAACGATGAGGAAAATAAACATTAATGTTTTACATTTTTACACAATTTACACTATTTTATGACACAAGTCTTAAGTATAGTAAAATGTAATAAGTCACAAGTCTTGTTTAGTAAAATGTTATTACAAAACTTAATATTCAGTCCTTTGAAACGAGAGAAGAGAACAAGTTTACATAAACTCTAATTGAAGCTTTCACGAATATTTCCTGGAAAACATATTTATAAGTATGTTTTAATTCTTTTCGATCTGCTTTTGAAGTAGTAAGTGGTATTACACAAATAATTTTCAAAAGACACTCGATGTTTGGAAAAATAAACTAAAATTTGTATGATGCCATTGGCGTATCAACTTTTTATGATTTCTGTATCCAGAATTCTCTCCATAATTTCAATTCTCCATGAAGTACTTCTATAAAAGATGGTAAATCGGATTCATATATTCTTGCTGCATCCATTATCTCTTCATATGCTTTGTCCATATCAAAATAAAATTTAGTTTTTTTTTTCTGTTTTGAAATAGATATGGTAGAAACATTGAAAAATCTTGAATCTTACTCTGAAATCAGATATAAAGATAAGGTAAATATTTGTTCACTCAAAATTAGTCTCTTAGATCGGTCAAATTATCTCGGTTTTGGTTGATATTTCTAACTCTTGGAATTTTTATTTCCAAACCTAGTTTTTTGGAAATTCTCTTGGCCTGGACAAACATTATTCCAAATTTATTTTCTGAATTTTCTAGTATTCTATTTAATGATGATTTAGCCATTTCTACCATTGCGATTCTCTTAGGGAAGTCTAATTAAGACTTTGCAATTGAATTAAAAGTGGTATTGTTATGGCTAAAATAAGTTGTAAAAATTTTTAAGCACAACAAAAACTCAAATTTGCAAATTGCTGCGCACAACAACTGCTGAATTGGTACTGACAGTATTTGTGCTATTGATATCATACATTACAGAAACTACTGCAGCAGGTATTTCCAAAAATGTAGAATTCCATAATTTATCTCAACCCGACGAGTTTTGCAAAGCTTTCTGGCCTTTACTGCTTTCTGAGTCGATAGAAGTTCTGTGAATTTCTCACTTAACAACTGAGTTCTTGATGCAAAGTCTCTTAAAAAGTTGCTAGCGTTTGTAATAATACTGACTGTATTGCGAATACTAGGTACTGTACTTGATTTGTTTAGAGCTAAATTCAGCCTGTGATCAGCACAATGTGTGTAAATAGCGAGAGGCTGTATTTTCAAAATTCTTGCTTATCCATTACAGACATTCTTAGCACCCCACTAATGCTAGCACCCCCATTGTAGACTTGTTCACGGAGAAATGCAATATTCAAATTTGATCTTTTCAAAATGTCAAACTTCATCAGCCAAGTTAATAACTTTGGTAAGCCCAAGAAAGTCTTCTTCTATAGTGCAGATTTCTGTATTGAAATAGCAAACGCATAATGAAAGCCAATAGGAAATGCTTTACGTTGGTTGTTTCGTCAGCCAAGATACTATACAACTTCTAAACTTTAAACTTTTAAACAATTTTACTTTGTATGATTTCCCCGCAGAATTTTACTAATTCATTTTGGGTTGTTTTACCTATAAAGGTAGCGTTTTTACCAGTAGTTTGCAAATGGTTTTCAAGGATATTCTCTTCAGCAATGACATGGAATTTTAGTAATTTCTTGAACTTACCTTTAGTTTTCAACTTATCAACGTTCCCTAACTTGCCTTCATCTTCGTCTACGAAAATGGACCCATCATCTTTATGACCACTCAAAGCGTTATTTTGCATTCCGTAAAATAGTATCATCTTAATAATTGGTGTTAATTTGTCTATATTGACTTCTATTCTTCGCTTGTTGGTACTGCTTATTTATGCTTCAATACTAAATGTTTTACCATCCATGACGTAAGTAAAATGCTGAGACCTAGCAACGTTGTTCTTATAACATTCATTTTCCCCATGAACTCTGAAATAATTCTTTGCATTTTTATAAGATGATAAAGGTTCTATCACCAACTTTCCCAGCTTCATGGATACTACGTTGATATATTTATCTTCCTCTGTTTGTCTCGCTTCTTTGTCACTCTCTCACACTTAAATTTATATATATGACAAAAAAGAGAGACAAACAGAGAAAGAGCGAGATGTAAATCATTTATAAGAAATCTCAGTAAGCCCAGCTGGTATTCACCAGAAAACCAAACTAAAAGACCTTTGCAATTCATTCCACGTGCTCACTGATGTGTTTTTCATGTACTCATACATCAAGCTATGTATTCAGGAGATATCAATTTAAATATAACTAAACTATAGTGACTCTTTTTAAATAATGGCCAATTCATATTTATTTTTTAATTTCCCCTTTAAAATACTCTTCAAATGGGGATACCACCATATATACTAGTATTGCCGTAGCATATGACGTGCTAAATGAAAAGATCCGTGTTAAACCTACCCGAGTTCTACAAAACAGATTTTTATGAATTTCTAAACATTAAATCTTAAATACTGAACATGTGCAAAGTAAAATATATTAATTACAAAACATATTCAAAGGATAAATCGCAATTTAATAAAACGATGATTTCTTTCGACAAATATTTGTTTAGCTCTACCAGGCCAATTTTAATTTAATATTTTTTTATATAAAATAATTTACATTAGTATTATCATTTCAAATTTTCACAGTGAAGCTACAATCTCTCTCTATCTCTCTCTATATATAGCTTACACTAGTTGATTCATATATGGAAGCTATTAAGACATGGTTCCAGGCTTTCGTAAAAAAGTGGTCGAGTTCAAAAAAAAGTCTTGAGATTTAAATTTACTCAAAAATTACAAAACGTCTGAAATTACTCTGGGCTTTACTACAAACACCGTGACTTGAACAAGCGATTTTTCGCACGGGGATGACTAGTACAGGATGTTTGAGTGGCAGGTCACACTTTTTAAATAGTAACTAAATAGTAAAGTAAATACATGTAAGTGAGGGGTTACTAAAGGGAGAGTGGCTTACCATCACACCAAGTCTTGAAATTGTCCCCCTCCTTCTTCGAGACATGTTTGCATACGTTTCACCATGTCTTCTGATATACGCCTTAACATGCCTTCGTTGATATTGATTATTCCGTTCATGATGTTTTCCCCGGAGATCCTGAATGATTTGTGGTATATTTACGTAGACTCTACCCTTAAGTTGGCCCCACGATAAATAACCCACTGACGTCGAGACTGATGACCTGGGGGAGGGAGATGGAGGGCACAGGTTTTTGGAGATAGAACGGTCCACGAAGAAGCTGTTGATGAGAGTCATGGACTCATTGGAGGTGTGGCGTGTGGCACCATCCACTAGAAGTACCCATACGTAAGCTCTATGTCGTCGAGTTACTTCACGAAGACCATGAAAATGTTCCTGTACGCTTCAGTGTTCAGAGTCTCTTTAAAGAATATTGGTCCAATGACTTTTTCAGAGGAAAGTTCACACCATACGCGCACCGTTTGCGAATGAAGTGGTGTCTAGTGGAACCTAAGAGGATTTCCTGACACCCTAATTCTTGTGTTTTGAGAATGAAGTGGTGTCTAGTGGAGCCTATGAGGATGTCCTGACACCCTAATTCTTGTGTTTTGAGAATGAAGTGGTGCCTAGTGGAGCCTATGAGGATTTCCTGACACCCTAATTCTTGTGTTTGAGAATGAAGTGGTGTCTAGTGGAGCCTATGAGGATTTCCCGACACCCTAATTCTTGTGTTTTGAGAATGAAGTGGTGCCTAGTGGAACCTATGAGGACTTCCTGACACCCTAATTCTTGTGTTTTGAGAATGAAATGGTGTCTAGTGGAACCTATGAGGATTTCCTGACACCCTAATTCTTGTGTTTTGAGAATGAAGCGGTGTCTAGTGGAACCTATGAGGATTTTCTGACACCCTAATTCTTGTGTTTTGAGAATGAAGTGGTGTCTAGTGGAGCCTATGAGGATGTCCTGACACCCTAATTCTTGTGTTTTGAGAATGAAGTGGTGCCTAGTGGAGCCTATGAGGATTTCCTGACACCCTAATTCTTGTGTTTTGAGAATGAAGTGGTGTCTAGTGGAGCCTATGAGGATTTCCTGACACCCTAACTCTTGTGTTTTGAGATTGAAGTGGTGTCTAGTGGAACCTATGAGGATTTCCTGACACCCTAATTCTTGTGTTTTGAGAATGAAGTGGTGTCTAGTGGAGCCTAAGAGGATTTCCTGACATTCTAATTCTTGTGTTTTGAGAATGAAGTGGTGTCTAGTGGAACTTATGAGGATTTCCTGACACCCTAATTCTTGTGTTTTGAGAATGAAGTGGTGTCTAGTGGAACTTATGAGGATTTCCTGACACCCTAATTCTTGTGTTTGAGAATGAAGTGGTGTCTAGTGGAACCTATGAGGATTTCCTGACACCCTAATTCTTGTGTTTTGAGAATGAAATGGTGCCTATTGGAACCTATGAGGATTTCCTGACACTCTAATTCTTGTGTTTTGAGAATTCACATATTATGAAAGATGAAATCAAGCGTCATCGGTAAACCACGTCATCATTAATATTTAAGGGTTTCTTTCTACAAAGCTGTCTGCTGAGCTGCTCTTTGGCAAATCGTCAAAGAGAAGCCGATGTCCTGTGACAATCGGTGTAGTGATTTCCTGAGGGAGCGAAGTAATCCACTCTCAAAAATCTTCTGCACACCGAGGTACTTTTGCAACAACAACAAAATTAACTCCTACATTTTTCTCGCTGTTTGAATGCACTTGACATTTAACCACTATTAAGCCTACAAAGCCATAACGTATTAGAATGTGGTACTTCCCACTGAAATATCCTGTCTCATATTGATAATTAACAATGGGTTGTAGATCAATGCACGGCATGGTGCCTACATCAATAACTAGCGGTGGGACCGTGGACAAAGGGTCCAGTATCGTATTATCTGGTTTACCAGTGACAGGGATGGTGTAGCTCTAATCCCTTCTGGGAGAACTACAGCTTGTCACCCCTTATGGCGCGCCAACCTGTGGAAAATTCCATGCACCTTCCTCCGGAGGTTCGCCCATGTAACGCGTCTCAGATGTGAAAGTTCAATGAATCCGGAAGGGTTCTTTCATTTATTTTTAAAATTTCATGAATTTTTTTTTGTGTAATTTGTCTTTTGTTTACCACTTTTCTCCTCTATTTTCAATTGAATAAATTTACAAGGGAAAACAAATGAAAATGTGCTGTTCGATGGCAATTGTGTTGAATTCTACCATGTAACGCTGTTTTTCATTTAATTTATTTGAGGTATTTAATGTGCACTTTATGAACCGACTGACACGACTAATAAACTAATTTAAATTTAGTACAAACGCTACACCCAGCCCCCGACCATTAATTCATCACTGTGAAGGGGGAAACCCACATTTCACCAGTGATAAATTTTTCCGGCCATACCGGGAATCGAACCCTGGACTTTATGCTCAGTAGACAGACACGCTACCGACTGAGCTTAGGTGTCTGACCGTACCTTTGTTGAGAGGGGACAGAGGGGTATCTCGAATGTCTACCTACGTGATGTTACATGCGGTAAGTTGGGTACACAATTATACTTTTTTTTTAGCACCGCGTCTTACTACCCGTTCGGTTTATACGCCTATGTGCTAATTACACGTATGTTTTAAGGATTAGGAATGTTTAATTTAGATGAAGTGCACCTGCATTTGCGTGGAGGAGGAGTAGAACATAGTTTATATAAAAACTCGTTGGACCCAATCGGAATCGAACCTTGATATCCCCGTCTTCGGCAGTCTAGTCCAACACGAGAGTAGCGCGTTAGACCACGCATCGACCAAAGCAGGGGGATATTATACCTAAATTCTTATGTTAAAAAAAATATTGTTGATATTTTCACGGTTAATAAACATGATTATAGATAATTAGTGTTGTATAATTCCTTGAAATATTTTTATATTAAGGAAATAAAATAGATTCTGATCAGTACTAGCCTGAGTCCCTCTTTTAGTATCACAAAAAACTTATCTCTGAAAAAATGACCTTCACTCTTGATGTGAAAAGTTACGTGACAAAANTGTGGGGTGGGGGTGTAAGAAAAGGGCAGGAAAAGAATGGTACGTAGTTTATGGATGACCCCTTATGTAGCTTCCCAAGCTCCGTCTTTTACTTCTGAATTATGTCTACCTTTTTGAAATCCTACTGCATTTAATTAGTGTGTATCTCTGTAAACTAGCTCGGCCAACCTTCGTTTGGTGCGATAAGATTATACATTATAATGATAACCCCTGGACAAAACTGGCTCTTTCACAACGATACCTCATTTAACACTAACTAGCTTCAAGTTTACTTATTTAACATGAGGAGGAAAAAAGGTTCTAAGCAACGGAAATAATGTTTAAATGAGCCTGCAATATTATTTGAAGAAAAAAAAAGGCAAAGGTATAGAATTTACAGCTTGAGTGATATTAAAAATGGGATTTACAACAAATAGGAAAGTTATTTTAAAAGTTTCAAATAATGTATTACATATATTATACGTATTAACACGCATGTTAACGTCTAATCAAAATACATCAGCCAGTTCTATTTAGAACGTAGTTAATCCTGGAAGGGTGTACTGAAGATGTTTTCCCCTAAATGCTTTATCATTCACTCGACGCAAATGCAGGTATACCTCTTCTAAATAAAAAAATTATCATCCATATTTAGTTAGTGTATATATGAGGATATCCCGGAGGTAAGTTTATATATATGTCTAAGGCGAAATGGAAAATCCAGCTTATTGCAAAAGGTGCCGTCAATTTACAATGAGCCAGGCTAGTTGGGAAATAATATTATATTTTCTTATCAGCCTGATAGCTTTTAGGCTTATTTCAACGAGCCCATACAATCTTAGGCTATTTAGGAAATGCACCTTAGTTTGTTCAATCAGCCTAGTTGATTCCAGGCTTGTTACATTACGCCCAAAACATAAAAGGCTTATCAAAAAGTCTACAGTAGAAGTTCCCAAATACTGGTACGTACAAATTATTCCCGATGGTAGGCCGTGAGAAGCCAAACAAAACAAGCAAATTAAAGTCGTAGTAAAAAAAAAAGAGGCTCATAAAATCTAATAAATATATTACAACCCAGTCTAACCTAAATGAAAACAGATCCAAACAATGGTTGTAGGGGTGGCAACACTTATTCAAGATCAGACAAAAGGTGCAGCCGCACAGTCCTGTAATAAACACG
The DNA here is from genome assembly GCA_902151455.1 of Timema bartmani. Taxonomy (NCBI): domain Eukaryota; kingdom Metazoa; phylum Arthropoda; class Insecta; order Phasmatodea; family Timematidae; genus Timema; species Timema bartmani. The sequence continues at coordinate 74,812 of CABFWB010003138.1, forward strand.
CAAACGGTGGTACTTACTCCAAATTACGGAAATTGTTTGGGTGGTACACCATTCAAAAAGTTTGGGAACCGCTGGTATACAGAATATAATATTGTTTTTCTTTCAACATATTCTTAAATTAACTTACTAAGCACCGTACGATTGCAGGGTTTGATTAAAAATCTCAAGTTCAAGTAATTTATAGAAAAATAGATAAGTAACAGAATTTATGAATTAGTAATGGTTATTGAAAAATAAGATTACAGATAAAAATGTAATAACTTATACCTCAGTTTTAGCTTCTGTGGTGCTGACTGACAGCTCACAGCTGACTTCTGATGGCTTTGAAAAGCTACCAGACCAAATTATGTATCCCTACGCCAAACCATATGATCTGCAAAAAACATGTCTTTAGCAGTTGTCACTTCTGAAAGTCAAAATTTAGGTATATACCTAAATGTTGACTGTCAGAAGTCAGCTGTGAACTGTCAATCAGCACCAAAGAAGCCA
>CABFWB010003139.1:0-56462 GCA_902151455.1 Timema bartmani
GTTAGTTGGGAGAGAGACTAGTGGGTGCTGCCATTAGTTGGGAGAGAGACTAGTGGGTGCTGCCATTAGTTGGGAGAGAGGGGTGTTGCTCGGTCAGTTAGTGCCGGTTGAAATTATTATATTCATCCTATGTTTATTTTTACGAGATCGAAAATAAATCCTTATCTAGGAAGAGGAGGTCCTCAACGATATATATATATATATATATGTGTGTGTGTGATTGTGATAAGAACGGTTGAATGTATGAAACCGTATTATTGATTTGGTTTAAAGCAAGTCGCGAAACCAACCAAAGACAACTCAGTGATACTTATAAATCATATTAAAGGACCGTTCCCGCCTAGTTGAAACAATTCGAATCAAAGCTTCCTTCTAGGCAAATCGAATCAAAGCTCCCGCCTTGGTGAATCGACTCGGATCAAAGCTCCCACCTAGGCGTTTCGAGTCGAATCAAAGCTCCCCCCTAGGTTAATCAAATCGAATCACATCTCTTGCCTAGGCGAATCGAATCAAATGAAACCAAATTGAAGTGCGTTAATGGACTCATATTTAATCGAAAAGTAATGTTGAAATGCAATGGTTTTAGATATGAAAATAAACATATTTTAAATTTATCTCTCAATTATAGCTACATGACATAGTAAATAATATAGTTAAGCAAAATATAAATAAATGTTGCTTGTATACAAAACAGGAAATTCAAATAAGTTAATGTAAGTGAACCTATATAATATTTTCTTAATGGTTACTGATTTCCTCCTATGCATTCTCTTTCATGATAACCATAGCATTGCTCTAACTGAAGCCATTAGTTTCTCCTCATCCATTGCTGCTTCTCATTACAAACTCGAACATATTATGCACTCGAGCTGTAGAATATCTCACAACGTCGCTCGGCGATAACACCACATTGATATTGTGAATGTCCTTGAGCTTTCCCGGAACAAAACTTCGCCTAGTGACTCTGTCGAGTCGAATAATGTAGGCCTATTTTCCGTGAAGAATTCTCCTCGCTTCACTTCGGTTTGATTCGTCTAGGTACAATACATCGGCGCCCATAAATGGGTGAAAAGGGGAGCTTCCTCCCCCCTTATCACTCTATAATATTTCCTTCTTATTTTTGTTAATTTTTATGAAAAAATAAAAATAATGTATTTGGGATTTGGCTTCAATTTGCTAATAATAGCTTTGAATCATCATTATCCAAACTAACAGAAATAAAAATGACAAAATATAGCTTTCCTCCCATTCTTTCTTCAACAACTTTCTTTTCATCTTGTTTTGTTCAGTAAATTTGTGAAGAATATAATGTTTATTTTCAATGGCTTCAGCTACAACTCAATTTTCTCCAAACTTTTGTTGGTGTTGCGAAAACTGGCTCATTAAACTCATAGCTTAGAATTATGTTCGGATTCTCTAAAACTCGCTCCCACAAAGTTGAATTCCTAAAATCTTCTCTCGAGGAACGGAGGGGGTGCTACACCCCCAGCAGATGGGTCACCAATCCGCCTCCCATTTGTAAAGCCCTCATGAGCGCCCTTACCTAGCTATGAGCGATCCTTAACTCCCGCTCTACACTCCTTACTGCCTCCAACCACTGCAACTGAACCCATTGACTGCCCTTCACACATACCAATGATATCAACATCTCACTGTGACCTTTTACAGTGGACTAAAGGCATCTTTGAATCAGAGTAAGACTTTTTTTTTATCAATACACGTTCTCACGGTAACTGAATGGAGTGACATATTACCTCGATTCACTTTCTGACAAATCATATATGTGAGTATCAAACATAGCAAAGGGCGTAACAGGATTCGCCACATTTGGCATTTATCCACAAGTGATGATTTAGCTCCTACCTACGTTGCTAATGCACCGATCTTTGTATTTGAAGACGACGATGAACACACAATAAAATAGGCATAACGATGCAACAGATGAAATATCAAATTTAACTAGGAATTCATATGAACAGGGTCCCTTGAGATTTTAGCCTAAGCCATCCATTTTAAAAGGAATAAACGTATCAATAAAACAATTTTTTCCCATTTCTGGTCGATCTCAAAGATTGGTATTATCAAAATTTAAACAATATCCATTTATGTTTACTGCTACGCCTCCGAAAGTGACCAAAACTAAAATATGTATTAAAGTTTTCATAATAAAAAAAGGCTAAAAGCTCTTAGGAAGAGTTTGTAAAATATTACATTTAGGAGAGATCTCAATTTTGAAAGCTCAACAGAAGATGAAACAAATATCCTGTTGTCCGATGATGGACTGGATGACATCGATCCAATGAAATCTGATGTACAAGTTCTCTCACGTGCGTCTGTTCTGAAATTTAAACAATATCCATTTATGTTTACTGCTACGCCTCCGAAAGTGACCAAAACTAAAATATGTATTAAAGTTTTCATAGAAATAAAGGCTAAAAGCTCTTAGGAAGAGTTTGGAAATTATGACATTTAGGAGAGATCTCAATTTTGAAAGCTCAACAGAAGATGAAACAAACATCCTGTTGTCCGGTGATGGTCTGGATGACATCGATCCAATGAAATCTGATGCACAAGTTCTCTCACGTGCGTCTGTTCTGTGGTGGTTTTACTCGTGACAATGATCTTTGGTGCTGGTGTGTGACGTGTTCAGGTTGTAATGGTTCTGAAAGCTCAGAGCATTTCAAATGTGACTTTTATCAAAACAAGGGTCCCGGTTTCGATTAGCATGTCCGGGTTGTTATTTTTCACTTAATTTAATTTGATTCAGTTATATGGACTAATTCGTGCATACCCCTCACGTATCACTTTTTGGTAAAGATGAATTAATATTACTTTAATTATTTTCTATTTGTAAATTGATAGCTATGATTAGAATCGTTAGTACTCTTCCTTTCCTAGGGGATATATATAAGTTGCCACTTTAATTTGTTTTCCTATAATACTACATCATGTGCTTTGCATGACGTCATAAAAGAGAAGGTTCAGGGAAAGAAGAGCTTAGGAAGAAAGAGGATTAAACTATTGGATGATATGTCCGATGATGGACTGGATGACATCGATCCAATGAAATCTGATGTACAAGTTCTCTCACGTGCGTCTGTTCTGTGGTGGCTTCTCTCGTGACAATGATCTTTGATGCTGGTGTGTGACGTGTTCAGGTTGTAATGGTTCTGAAAGCTCAGAGCATTTCAAATGTGACTTTTATCAAAACAAGTGTCTAGTTATTTTTGTTAAAAACTAAGACTTTGATGAGTATCCATTTCAAATATGATTTTAAGTTTACTCAATAATGTACTCTTTAGATATAATCTTTGCTAGTTAAAACAATCTCCTTTAACCAACTTACTTTATATATTTAATTAAAAAGTGACAAATGACAGCCTCGACACAGGAATAGGGCCCAGGGCCGTTGTCTTTGGTCGCCAATGCTCTGACCACTGAGCTATTATTGTCCTCTTCGCATCCAGGGCTATCTTTCACCATTTACCACATATAGACTCAATACAACAACAACTAGTCAAGGGTGGTCCTGGATGCAAGACAAACCAGGATGGCTCAGTAGTAGAGCATTGCAGAAAAAAGCCAAAGGTCCCGGTTTCGATTACCGTGTCCGGGTTGTTATTTTTCACTTAATTTAATTTGATTCAGTTATATGTAATGATTCGTGCATACCCCTCACGTATCACTTTTTGGTAAACATGAATTAATATTACTTTAATTATTTTCTATTTGTAAATTGATAGCTATGATTAGAATCGTTAGTTCTCTTCCTTTCCTTGAGGATATATATAAGTTGCCACTTTAATTTGTTTTCCTATAATACTACATCAAGTGCTTTGCATGACGTCATAAAAGAGAAGGTTCAGGGAAAGAAGAGCTTAGGAAGAAAGAGGATTAAACTATTGGATGATTTGAAAGAAAGAAGAAAATGTTGGGAGCTGAAGGAAGCAGAGGACAGAGCGCAATGGAGGTCTAAAATCACTGTTAAAAGGAATAGATCAGTCGTAGGACCGGACACATAATAATAATAATATCCATTAATAAACTGGTAAAAATATAAGCCAAATTATTATTATTATTATTATTAGCGGCGCGTCTTACTACCTATTCGGGTTATACGCACATACGCTAACGTGTAGTGGTAGGGTGATTGTGAGATGAAACGGAGGACCTACAGTTTAACGTGGGATCCGAACCACGGTGGAGGCCTGGCATTCCTCACATTCACAAGTTGTGACTAATACTCATCTTGGCAGAGGTAAAGGAAGGGTTTGGCAATCAGATAAATCTGTGCCGGGACCGAGGATTGAACCCCGGACGTCAGCACAGAAGTCTGACACCTTACCCCTAGACCACCAGGTCACATATTTTTTTTATGTTGAAAAAATATAATTTACCCAAGGTGCTCAGCATTTCCCCACCTTCCTCTATCCTCAAAAATTTATGTTTATCATGAAATATTTCAATTTATCTTCAGTTCAATTACTAGACGTTAATTAAAGCTTACCTTATTATATTTCGCTATTTATTTTTTCTGTTTCATATTAATAATCAGTTTACTATAAAACTTCTCTTACATTTTGCTTTTATTATATTTAAGTAATCCATTGGGTTCTACTAGAGCTTTGAGATAACCATTTGACTGCACAGTATCCGGCGTGATGTGATCCTTGTGTCGGGTGGAACAAATTTTCACCCAAACCCAGTGTGAATATTAATTTGAAAATATTATAAATAGCGTGACCAACTTGAAGAAAATGTGTTTTTAATGAGATTGCCAGTTTTAAAGCTTCAAAATCACTAAAAAAGTCCTCGAATATTAAAAACAAAACAGTATTGTGAACTTCTTAAAGTGTATAATATTAGGTTATTTTATTGTCCTTGAAAACTAGCTAATTTTACCTTTTAATTATTATTTTTAAATGTTAAAACTTGTGTAAGGCTTTTAGTTCCAGGGGTACCACTTAACTCCATTTTGCCGTGATCATACAGGTTCCTCGAAAAAGGTGTTCCATTTTTAAATATCATCAAGAAATATTTCACCAATTTGCGTGATTTTTTCTGTAAGCATTGTGACAACTCTGCAAGTTTTTAATTTGATAAATTATTTCAATTGATTCATTATTGCCATAGATATTTTACCGTAAAACCCCGTACATATTTTTTTCGATGATACTGTATTTTAAAATAGCAAATCCTTTCTCAAATAACATGGAATTTTTTGGACGTCTGCAACTTTCCAATGGCCCCTTTGAATATTATTTGAAAAGGGGGTCTTAATAAGGGATACTCTATACAAACAATGACAGGACTAATGTTTACTCTCTAAATATTATTATTACAAATATCTATCAAAAAGTCTGCTTATACTGGAACTGCATGATTATTATTGGAACACAGCGTTGTCATTTTCTCGTGTTTGTTGTTAAACGCCCCTCAAATATAAAACAAGTTTCGCAACGCTGGTTAGTCGATGTTGCCAGTAGCTCCTTCTTACCTCAGCACAACACCTTCAGACATAGCTGAGAGTGAGGAGATTTGGCAACAGTTAACTGAGAGAGAACGAAGATAAAGTTTTTCTCCATAATAGTTGCAGTTCCCTCAGAGGTGATATTGAATCTAGTGACCTTTTGGTCTCTTTCTCTTTATTTATAGTCTTGAGGAGATATAAAAACACTGGTGAGGTCAGTGTTCTGTCTCCATCTCAACTGACGGAAGTGTTCATCTAGCTTAACATAATATGTTGCCCGTATTGATGGACTCATACATTTCATCAAATCTTGTTTTATTGAGATGGGGGACCGGGAATCGAATCTTGACTAGGTGTGCTGAGGGTATTTTGCCTAAATAACTTCATACTTTCCCTCCAGATAGATGTTGGTACATTTATTATAAATTCTACCTTCTTCATCCAAATTCAATAATTGTGTGTGTGTGTGTGTGTGTGTGTGTGTATATCACGTATAACATGGGGCACACATTTAATAATGTGACATTGTATACATTTTTAATATTAAGTATACGCTTAGATCTTGAGTTTCATTATTCTAATGTGTAGTTTAACTTATCGCTTTTAAACTTTTATTGACATTAAAATGACCTTAAAGTACGTTTAAAATTAATTTAATTCACACTTATCCCCTACATATGTGTCGTCACAAGAGTAAACATTTAACATAAAAAAACCAAACTATCTATTTTAAGTTAATAAAAAAATAATTTAACTTTTTTCTTCCCATTTTAAAATACCTGATGAAACTCAACGGAAACATTTATTATTTTCCAATATTTTTTAAAAAGCTCATATTAATCCGACTAAGCTCACTAAACACAAACAAGTTTCTAAAAACATAATACGTACACTTATATTTCTATGATCCATATTAAATTATTATTATTATTAGCACCGCGTCTTACTACCCGTTCGGGTTGTACGCACTTACGCTAATGTGTAATGGTAGGGTGATAGTGATATGAAATGGAGGACCTACAGTTTAACGTGGAATCCGAACCACGGTGGAGGCCTGGCATTCCTCACATTCACAAGTTGTGATTAATACACTTCTTGTCAGAGGTGAAGGAAGGGTTTGGCATTCAGATAAATCTGTGCCGGGACTGAGGATCGAACCCCGGACCCTCGCACAGAAGTCTGACACCTTACCCCTAGACCACCAGGTCACCCCATATTAAATTGAACAAGGCTGAATGCAATTATCATTTTCTTAAAATAGTAAACTATTTCTAATTTATTAATTATTTAACTGCAAACTGATCCAATACTTTGAATAGTCTATAAAAAATATTAAACCGAGGTACTATTTAAATCTGTATTTTAAAACATAAGAGAGCTGTATGGTTCTAACTCATCAAACTACTTATATTTTATCGCATGAACATACGGGAGAGGGTGGGGTGAAATGACTTCTTAACTAGGTAATAAATTCCTAGAGGTCTTAACTAACGCTTCATTGAGATAAGACCAATTCTATGGCGTCTGTGTCTAGCTATCATACTACGTTTATAAATATTAAAATATACTTTTAAATTAAATATCTAAAATTAAGATAATGTATATATGTCTTAAAATTAAAATAGTAAGGGATCATTACTTTAATAAAGTATTTGACATCTTAGCTAAACAAGAAAGGAGGGTATTTATTTCTTAAAAAGATGTATAATGTCTTGAGCTATATAAGTTATTTCAGCAATCTGAATAGGACAATACATAACACTTAAAACGTTTCTTAAAAACAAGCTAGAACTAATGTAAAATCTTCCTGTATCACCAATAAAAATCCACTTCGGTGGCCGCATGGTCTAAGGCACTACTCTCGCGTTAGGCGGGGACATCGAGTTTCTAATCTCACTCGGGTGTACTGAGGGTGGTTTTTCCAAAATTATTTTCCACCCTCTTTCCACCTAAACATGGGTACACTTCCTCTAAAATATAATCTTCCTAATCCCTAAAGCCATTAGTGTAAATTAGAACATAAACGTGCTAAAACAACAACAAACATCACCATCACGAAAACATAGACTTTACTCAAGACACAGAGAGCCAACTTGATAAGCACCTAGATAATAATATAGACCTTACTCGAGTCACAGTGAGCCAACTTGATAAGCACCTAGATAATAATATAGACCTTAATTGAGTCACAGTGAGCCAACTTGATAAGCACCTAGATAATAATATAGACCTTACTCGAGTCACAGTGAGCCAACTTGATAAGCACCTAGATAATTAAATAGTATATGAACAGTGAATAAAATGGATTCACCTGCCAGACAAATATCAAAACCCCACTAAGGCTACAACATAAAAAAATTCAAATTTATTAGATTGTTAAAACACTACACTAATCCCCTTATTGTGTTGAATTATAAAATGTGCAGATGATATTCCAGTAAATACAGGTTGTATGAAGTAATTATAGGAAGTTATCTCAAGCAATACCATTTAAATAAATAAACTGCATTTAAAAAATATCAACGTTGTTCCACATATTGTTGTATTATAACGGTTTTATTTTTATCTGAAAAATATTTGTTATTCTATCCTAAAATAAATTCCATCTATCAAATAGGCTTAAGGATCAAATGTATAATAATATTATTCGGGTTGTAATCATGAAATAAAGTCTTCAAAATAAATTATAAAATTTTAATTTAAAAAATGAGTTATTTGAATATAATTAGTTTTAGAACAATATAGCCTATATATATTTTGTTTGAACAAAACAATATTTTATTAAGTAGGGAAAAAAATTACATATCAATTAAATAACTGCTTCATTAATACTTTTAAGTTTTCCAAGTAATTATTACTGGATCCTCCAAATGCTTTTTAGTAAATATTTGTCCATGACTAGCGGAATTCAAATCGCTCTACACCCCACGTCACATTTTGGGACTACAGCCCATAAACCATGCAACTACTTCGTATCTAATTTTTCAGTGAAACTGTACCTACATTTGTAGAATATAATAATTTAACTGGGGCTAGTTTTAAAATGCATAGTATTCGTTGTTTTAATACTGATTTTAAAACTGAATTGCTAAATTCTCTTGCTTACGGACTCGAAGTTTGCGTGTAAACTATCCTACAATACATATTAAAATCAACTTGTGAAGCCTTCCACCACACCACAAAAGCAAACAGAATATTGATTCCAAGAGTTGGTGTAACTTTATGTACAGCTTCCCAAAACAGGGGCTATGTACTCCTATGTATCCTAAACATAGTTTATTATACAACCCAGGAAACCTTATCTATTCATACATGAATAACTTTGTCGACTGTTTCCTCAATTGTACTCATTTGGGCCTACAGAAACTAAACCTTTATCAGTTTTAAAACTGGTCTTATTTTCCTTTTTTAACGAATTAAACCCTTTGCACCGGTGTAATAGCTTCCATGAATAACAAATTATTCCATTCAGTATAATAATTCACATTTTTTTAAAAACTCTTCACACTTCTTTATTAGTCCCCATATTAATTAACAATCTAGTGACCGTTTCTAGTATATGTGGCAGTAGTCAGGCTTCCTTTATAAAATATGATCAATTTCTTGTATTTATAAACGTTTTAAGTTCTCCTTTATAGAATATTAACCATTTTACATATCTTTATAAAATACGAACTAGATCACACCTCTATACAAGTTTTCAGTTCTTTTTAATAAAATTTTAACCATTTTAAACTTCTGTAAAAACTTTCAGCATTCCTTTATAAAATTTTAACCCTTTCACACCTCTGTAACAGTTTTCAGTTCTCCTTTATTAAATATTTACCGTTTTATATCTGTAACATTTCTATTTTTTAAATATGAACTACCCGCCTCTGTGGCGTAGTTGGCTAACGCGCTAGTTTCGTGTTGAGCTTGACTGCCGAGAACGGGGAGATCGAGGTTCGAATCTCGGTCGGGTGAACTGGGGGAGGTTTTTCCTAAATGGTTTCCCACTCTCCCTCCACGCATATGCGGGTTCACTTCCTCTAAACTCAACCTTCACAATTCCTAATCCATTAGCGTAATTAGTACTTAAGCGTATAACCCGAATGGGTAGTAAGACGTGGTGCTAAGTAAAAAAAAATTGGAATGACATTACACATCTGTAATATTGTTTAGTATTTCATACACATATGCAACTGGTTTACAGTTTTAGTTTTAAGATATGAACCATTTTACATATCTTTAACATTTTCCAGTTTTTATTTTTAAAGTAGGAAACGTTTCTCCCTTCTGTAAAAGTTTTCAGTTTTAATTTATAGGACACTAACCGTTTTACACATCTTGTATAGTGTTCAGACTTTATTTATAATATAGTAACCATTTCACACCTTTGTAAAAGTTTTATTTTCTCGTGTATAAAATATTAACCACTTCACACCTCTGTAAAAATTTCCACTCTTCCTAATAAGTTTAGCCAATAAATGGTTAAAATCCGAGTTTGGTGTGTTCAACCTACAATAAAACCTTATGAGCTAACATGATTCTGGTGTGATTTGTGATAGTAAATTATTACTTCATAATATTAATAAAATATGTTTATGACAGAGTAAGGAATCTTTGAAAGAGTTATTTTATCATTTATTCTAATTTTGCATCATACATTCTGGTTGGGTACATTTTTAATGTAAAATACAATTTTTTAGCTGATTTTCAATAGAAAAATAATAACTTGAAACCATATGTAAATAAGAAATTAATTATTGAGGATTGCTGTAATCAATAAATCCACTCTTTAGGAATTTAACGTCCACTTAGATATAAACATCTAGCCGAAAAGCACTTTTATTTAAAAGATAAATATCTCTGTTAAGTATCAAAATATTAGCAAAATATTAGCTGACAATATTACACATTTGTATAAATCAACTATAAACTTTATTCCATAGTGGTCCTACATTTGTGATTTCAACCATTTTAAAAAAGGCTAAGTACATTCGTTGGCATGCACCCCAAATTATGCGGAACAAAATAATGGAATGCAATGTAAATCCAATTAAAATCTTTCATTTCTCAACTTCACACACTTGCAGTCATACACACATTTATATTCATCTTACTCTTTGTTTAAGACGTGATTTTTAAACTCCAAAAAGAAATATACAGATGATCGTTGATATTGGGACGTCAAAAATCCGGATTGTTGATAATTCGGATCCTCAAGAAAAGACTTTTTTCGTTGTTAGATTTTTGCCTTATTATATTCCTTCAGAATTTGTAATACTTAGCAACAAACAACAATGTTTTAGTTTGTTGTTTAAATGTAGTGAAGATGTTTCTACCTTAACATTGAGTTTTCGTAAGTATCCCGTAAATGCTTATTTTTTATTTTTGGTATAGTAGTGTATTTCCTACAATCTGGACATATCGACAATCTGGACTGGGTTGATCCCCAGTTAGTCCCAAGTATCGACGATTTATAGCTTTGAGCAAAGATTCTTTATCATGTACACTTATAAGAATAATACATCTTTGAGATGTCAGTTCAGAATGGCGTTACCATCTAATATATTTATCCCAAAAATGGTTTAAAAAATGATAGACCTCTTGAAGGACAAGGAGGGGAAAAGTTTGACAACGCTGAAGAAGATGATCATCCATTTCCTTCCTCGGAGACTAAATCTAACTTACCAACAAACAAATTGAAAACTTACCCTTACCACGTGGCTCTTGTCCACGAACCAAGTGGCATGTTGAAAAGAGTTGTATTCTGCTATTATTTCTTGAGTTATGTTACCAAATTCCTAAAATCGTATAAATTACGCGATGTGGATGAATAGTTCCGCTTGCTAGTACATAACAATTCACAGGACGTGTGTGTGTTTTTGAAATCCCACATGCCTCATACAAAGCGTCCTCTATCCATGGAAAGAAGGGAGTGGTTTATCTATGTCTGCTCATTAAACACAGTATTCGCAGCACAACACTGGTATTGTCATGTACTTCTACCATCAATTTACCAGCCGGTTGGATGATCAGGTAAAATGACACGTGACTATTTCCAGAAAGATGTAGAAACATGCCATACATTTTGAAGGACCTTGCCTGAAATTGGAATAGTTTCTTGTGGGGAGAGTTATCTCAAGAGTACTTTGATCACAACATTGAGACAACACTTATAGTATATTTCTTAATCAATTTGGTCATTAAACTACACATATTAAGGTTGCCTTACACCACGAGGAAACAGGAGCCAACATGTAGCATGTGACTTGTCGCCTCCTGTTGCCTGTCCTTGCGATATCTGTAATATGCTACAAAGCATCTACACCAAAGAAACAAAATTGGCTTTATTTATAATCGCTGCTCTGCTGCAAAGATATAATCGAGAAGGATTTTGGTCGTAGCTTACCTCATTCTTGCCAAAGAGGTGAAGAGTTGGAGGAGGGACTTGCCTTCCACCCCCGCTTACAACCATAACCATCCTTCCAGAGAAATGTTTGACAGTTGAATGCCTCTATAACCTAATTGGAATAGTTTTTACAAGCGTTAAAATAAATTGTATGTTTTTAGATGATATTTGGAATTGTCGTCATCTGGATTTTTAAAAATTATATATAGCCTATCTGGAATATATTTTGATTGGCCCTTTCACGCCGAGTTTTTAAAATTGTCGTCCTTATTGTGTATTCACTTTTATTATATAAAAATATATATGCTCAATGATCTTCAATAATTCACCATCCTTCAAATAAATAATGATAAAAGTTTATTTCAATAAATAAACTATTAAAGATTTAGAAAATAGATGGTATTTGTTTTCAAAGATGTTACTTTAACCAGGACTTAAGTAGATAATTTAAATATTCAGAACTGGTTCCAGAATACAGAGACGAGCAAGACCGGGTTGCATGTCAGATTGTGAGCGTAGATATCTGACCTTGCAGTACAGATGTCAGGGAAAGGATGAATTCACATCATGAAGAATGTGCAAGAATGCCAGAGGCTTTCAGATTTTTATCGATTATTATGCGGCTCAATGGTTCAACAATGACAGCTTGCCGCATTCGTGTTGGAGTTTCCATGTAAAAAGGCACAGAACTGCAAATAGGGGGAGTGATAGAATCATAAGGAAGAGGAAAACAAAGTATTTAATATGCCAGGAACACTATAAAAATAGACTTTACATCACAAATATTTGAATGAAAGGCCAGAGCTAAGAGGAGCGTTCCTGGAAAATAATAATACCTACATGGGCTAGAGAGATTAATTGACAAAATACTTCGAATGTATGGAAAACAATAATGACGTTATAAAGTGTTTGAAATGACTATCTTATATAAATAAACTAGACTAGATCAAGGGTTGTAAAACTTTACTGTTAAATATGCACGCACACACACTTTCACAAAACAACTTAACATTACATAAATATATCATCATCATCATCATCAATGGTTTTCAGCCTGTAGCTGGGTGGATTTAGTAAAATGCCGCTATTTTCCTCTATCCTTCCACCATTCTTCCTCCTCTAATTGTTTCCATTCTTCTCCTCTCACTTGCATAATTTCTGTTATCCACTCCTCCCGTTTCTTTCTTGGTGGGTTTTTTCCCTACATACTTCATTTCGAACATTTTCTTTGGCATCCTCTTCTTCTCCATCCTCATTACATGCCCATACAATCTCAGTCTTGCTTCCTCTACTATTTCATGAACTCCCTGTACCCCCACTCTTTCCTGGATAACTTAATTCTTAATATTGTTTCTCCTCGTGACAGCTAACATGCTCCTCACAGACTTTAAGTTTAGCTTTAAGTATTTGATAAAATAATTTTGTTTTCCTCTTAATCCCCTCCTCCACCAAATCCACTATTTGATGTCTTCGTGTTTATAAGTAGTTCCACCTCCCCCAAATTTTCCCCTTCACCTCCTTAGTAGACCGCAAGCCGCCACTGCGAGAAATTTACCGCAAAAATATCTGGAGAATGTTAATCTCTAGTTGACCTTGTACAACGTTTCCAACCCTGAGTCTGGAATAAGGGTGTAAAAAAGTCGTCACACCTAATCTAATATTGATACTTGTTCAACTCGGTAACTAGGCATAGTACACTAAATAAAACCATACCCTTGGAAATAAAAGCAGCACTGATTAGTTTTTATAGATGAATAACATTTAAAGCAAACATTTTGAATTTACGAACGAGTTGATTATTTACTTTGATTTTAACTGTAAACGTAATCTCCATAGGAATTAAATTTATTTAGTCAAATATTTTACAGATACACACTAAACATTAATTCTCACTTATGTATATAAGTTTTTTTCCTCACCTTCTCCGCAAATGTTTGAACAAGCCAAGAATAAAATAGTTCTAGTTCATATCAATATATGATATTATTAATAGTCTTATACAGTTAAAATTACCTGCTTCTTGATGAATTAATCTATCGTCCTAACTATTTCTTATCGAAAGCCAATAGGATTTATTTTTTAAGAACCTCAGGGTTGAATTCACTGCCCCACTTTTTTGCGTGATGCCCTACTTCGTGTGTATGTCTTGTTCGGGTGTCTCCGTGCAACTTCGGGACACAGCTCCAGCCCGGTTCCAATGCAGCATCTTTACTACTAACCGATTTAAAAACATTGAACTTATTTTAAACACAATTTTTGGAAATACCTTAAGGGATTAGTGCTTTAATTTAATGTTGCATTCCAAATTAAGCATAAATAACTGTTGTTATTATTACAATTTTATACTAATAAAAACGTAAAATTAAAAAAAAATTTTTTTGTTGTTATTTATAAGATATAATTTTTAGTTATGTTTGACAAGATTAAATAAAAAATTGTCTTTATTTCACCCTCCTAACACGTAATTAAACGTAGTCCCTGTACTTATGCTTTATTCACCCTCAGTGGGATCTTACGGAAGTGCGTCACTAATGAGCTCAGCTGCTCAAGTTTATCTATAAACACACATCTAAAGTTACATTTTCTGGCAGTGAAGACTTAGCTATACATAACTATGAAGCTTTGATTGGATTGCGACACACCTTAATGTTTAAAAAATGTACAAATTTACCTGTCCAATTGTTATTTAGTCTATGTATGTACTCTACAGTTCGCAAATCGAAACTAGTTTACGAAAATATTTTTATATTACCTCTGTCTTTTATAAAAAAAATACTTAGCTCTATTTAAATGTTTTATGGAGATCTAGGTCGTTTAATTGCTACTAAATTTTTTTTTTAAGAATCTATATTTATTTTTTAAATAATCTTTTGCTTATTTTGCATCAAAACGCGAGTGTCGATTTTTTGTATACGACTAGTAATTAAAAAATTGATTATTTTTTGACAAGGAAAAACAAAAAGATTTCATTTCTCATCAATAATTTTTTTGTTTTTTCATAAAATTTGTCGTGGATATATACATACTTTTTGCCATCAAAATTTATTCATTTTCTAGTTAATTGATTCTTAAAAGAAACATTTTTCATCAAACGACAATTCTGCACAAAATTATTTCGGCAACCAAATAAAGTTTTTAGATATAGCTGTTTTATATAATAGAATGTAGTTTAATATAATTGTGCGATTTATAGCAAAAAAAAGAAGCAAAAGGAATGTGTTTTGCTAATAATTTGTTAGGTGAATACTACACATTAAATTATTATTAGCATCGCGTCTTACTACCTGTTCGGGTTATACGCACTTACGTTAATGTGCAATGGTATGATGATTGTGAGATGAAATGGAGTACCTATAGTTTAGCGTGGGATACAAACCACGGTGGAGGCCTGGCATTCCACAGATTGTTACACATTAAAGAATGAATACAAGATTGCTAATATTTCAAAATAAATCATAGAAAAATATAATATTTCAACACTTAATAATATGTTATGTTTCTTAGTTTACAATAGTCACTGGGGGGCCTAGAGTGTTTTTTATTAAGTCTTAGTTTTGTAAACAATTCTGTTTAACGACAAATCCAAGTAAGCCACTTACGAAATCTCTTCACTATTGCGTTATTTAGTACGTTAATTTACCAGCACCGATGAACACGTTGGCTAAGGTGTCATTTCCGTCTGATCTAGTTTTGATGGTGACTGGAAGGTTAGAATTGTAATTATTCTTGTTGAATGTATTGAGACGTATTTTCCTAAATCGTTTACTACTCTCCCTTCACACGAATGCGGGTACATGTATTTTAGATTTTTTTTTCCCGTCTCCGGGTGAGAAGTAAGACATGGACCCTGGAATAGGTTGATTCTGCTGATATGTTTAAATTGTAACTTAAGATCCCAGAACCACTAGTACCTGAGGTGAAACCATGAAACCATGAAAGTGCAACCCAAATCAGGGTTTAGAGGCAGTCAATATAGCCCGAACATGATGATGATGATGATGATGATAATACTGCTTTAATGATGAGGTTAAGGCTTTCACCTTCTTTTACACGAAATCAAAATTGACAGAGCTCTTCAACTTTTACTTTCTCTCGACCTCTCGGAGAAAGAAGTATTGTGATAAAAATAAATGGTACGGCGCACCGCACAGACTTTCTCTCTCTTTCTATAAACTCGTAAGATTTCTGAACGGAATAATGTACATTGTATCATCACCACTCCACATAAGAACACGCATAAAATAATATACAATGATATATAATCAATGAGAAAAGAGGCGCATCTTTGTCCACCTAAGAGCATTTCAAACAGTTTAATGTCTTCCACAAGGGTCAACACTTCGTATTAAAATTTCGATTTCTGGTTAAAATTTTAACATTTTATAAGGTGTTGCAGATCTTCAAGTCATCGCATTGATATTTAATTATTCATTTATACATTTTGACCAATAAAAAATGTAAATATTGACTATTGAGTCTAAAATGGAGATAGATCATTGCTATGCAAACATTTCTCCTAAGAGATTTAAGGAAAAATAACATACTTTTTTAGATACTTATATTTAATTACTCTATGGCATTGGAGAATTATTGCGTTAAGACTTAAGTAGTATATGTTTACAACTAAAGCTCACAAAATTGTATTAATATATTTGCAAATATCTCAGAAACTGCTGCTTTTATAAAAATATATGTCAAATAAAAGTTTTTTATTTCTAATAGTCCTACAATTTTGCAATGATAAGTTGTTTAGTTTCTCCAATAGTTGTGGAGATACGGAAATTAACGCTTCTGTAAAGTACCCTAAAAATCATTTTCATAGGAAAATGAAAATAGCCAGTTTATTTATAATCTTAATCAACGCCTAGATACGAATTTTAATCAAAATCGTTTGAGCAGATTTTGAGAAAACCAAATTTTTCTCTTTTCGCCCTTCAGTAAACTACCCTTAATTTTAAGTTTTTATAGACACACAGACAGACGGCATTGCAAAGACTATTTTTTAGGGTTCGGGGGGTCATGAGACGTCGACATCCATCAACATTTCAGGTTAGTTTTTTTTTACGGTCGCAATACTTAAACTTTAATGTCCAAAAAGTTAAAAAAATTCATATAATTGCGTATAGATTGAAAGTTATTGATTTTATAAAAATATGTTTCGGATAAAATATCTGTATTATAAATATATATACATATTTGTAATGCTAAGTAATTTCATATCTCAAATAGTTTCGGAGCTATTATAAAAAATGTTAATTGACGCATCAGACCGGAGCCCTTAAAGCCATTTTGCCGAAATATTGAGGGTAGCCATTTTGTTTGGAATATTTATTAATGTTTATAAATGAAATTTAATCAAAATCGTTAGAGCCGATTTTGAGAAAATCGACTTTTTCTCTTTTTGCCCTTCAGTAAACTACCCTTAATTTTAAGTTTTAATAGACACACAGACAGACGGCATTGCAAAGACTATTTTTTAGGGTTCGGGGGGTCATGAGACGTCGACATCCATCAACATTTCAGGTTAGTTTTTTTTACGATCGCAATACTTAAGCTTTAATGTCCAAAAAGTTAAAAATATATATATAATTGCGTATAGATTGAAAATTATTGATTTTATAAAAATATGTTTCGAATAAAATATTTGTATTATAAATATATATACATATTTGTAATGCTAAGTAATTTCATATCTCAAATAGTTTCGGAGCTATTATAAAAAATGTTAATTTACGCATCAGACCGGAGCCCTTAAAGCCATTTTGCCGAAATATTGAGAGTAGCCATTTTGTTTGGAATATTTATTAATGTTCATAAATGAAATTTAATCAAAATCGTTAGAGCCGATTTTGAGAAAATCGACTTTTTCTCTTTTTGCCCTTCAGTAAACTACCCTTAATTTTAAGTTTTAATAGACACACAGACAGACGGCATTGCAAAGACTATTTTTTAGGGTTCGGGGGGTCATGAGACGTCGACATCCATCAACATTTCAGGTTAGTTTTTTTTACGATCGCAATACTTAAGCTTTAATGTCCAAAAAGTTAAAAATATATATATAATTGCGTATAGATTGAAAATTATTGATTTTATAAAAATATGTTTCGAATAAAATATTTGTATTATAAATATATATACATATTTGTAATGCTAAGTAATTTCATATCTCAAATAGTTTCGGAGCTATTATAAAAAATGTTAATTTACGCATCAGACCGGAGCCCTTAAAGCCATTTTGCCGAAATATTGAGAGTAGCCATTTTGTTTGGAATATTTATTAATGTTCATAAATGAAATTTAATCAAAATCGTTAGAGCCGATTTTGAGAAAATCGACTTTTTCTCTTTTTGCCCTTCAGTAAACTACCCTTAATTTTAAGTTTTAATAGACACACAGACAGACGGCATTGCAAAGACTATTTTTTAGGGTTCGGGGGGTCATGAGACGTCGAAATCCATCAACATTTCAGGTTAGTTTTTTTTACGATCGCAATACTTAAGCTTTAATGTCCAAAAAGCTAAAAATATATATATAATTGCGTATAGATTGAAAATTATTGATTTTATAAAAATATGTTTCGAATAAAATATTTGTATTATAAATATATATACATATTTGTAATGCTAAGTAATTTCATATCTCAAATAGTTTCGGAGCTATTATAAAAAATGTTAATTTACGCATCAGACCGGAGCCCTTAAAGCCATTTTGCCGAAATATTGAGAGTAGCCATTTTGTTTGGAATATTTATTAATGTTCATAAATGAAATTTAATCAAAATCGTTAGAGCCGATTTTGAGAAAATCGACTTTTTCTCTTTTTTCCCTTCAGTAAACTACCCTTAATTTTAGGGGTAGATATCCAATTCCAAAAACCCCTCGGGGCAACCCTATGAAAACCCTAGATATCAAGTTTCAGCTCAATCGGTAAAATAGTTTAGGCTCTAGTTGGAGGTACAGACAGACAGACAGACAGACAGACAGACAGACAGACAGAAATTCAAAAACCACTTTTTCGGATTCAGGAAGTCATGAAACGTCAAAATTCATCAAAATCTCGAGTTCGATTTTTTTGACGATCACCATACTTTCTCTACCTGTAAGATAGAGAGAAAGTAAAAATTGAATTAGATATTTTAATGGATGTTAATATTTCATGACTCCTTGAACAAGAAAACTTATTTCCATGATGCCGCCTGTCTGTCCGACTAAACCTATTTTACCAATCATGTTAAAACTTGGTATCTAGGAACCACACCCTGACAGTGGACATCTACAGGTCGTAGCCACAGAGTGTGTTTCATCTCCCAAACGACTTCCATGATTATGTTACGATGTTTCTAGTACCGAAACATGTCGGATGAATAACGTTCCAGTGATTCCCACCACATACTGGAACACCGAAACGAGTACAGGGACCAAAACATCAGATAAAACTTAGATAATTATCAAACTAAATTAAACCTTTATGGAAACTTTTTGAACACTGAAATGTTACAATTCAAACCTCTCATCAACCCTTCCTTCACCTCTGACAAGACGTGTATTAATCACAACTTGTGAATGTGAGGAATACCAGGCCTCCACCGTGATTCGGATTCCACGTTAAACTGTAGGTCCTCCATTTCATCTCACAATCACCCCACCATTGCACATTAACGTAAGAGCGTATAACCCGAATGGGTAGTAAGACGTGGTGCTAATAATAATAATAATCAATTTTGTATAACTTATTTTAAACTGTTGTTTCAAATTGTCCCAAAGTCCAACTTCTTTCATAACTAGTTCGTTACTGTCCTAATTGTTTGAATTTTATTTTCATTTTTAATATAATTGTAATTAATATTATATTATGTTATGTTATTTGTTCAATCCTATTCGACTGATATTACGTATTATATTTAACTCTACAACTAGTTCATTACTGTTATAATCGTTTGACTTTTATTTTCATTTTATTTAAGTGGTCAACTTTTAGTGTATTATGTCATGTTATTAGTTTGTACTTATTTGACTTATATTACAGCAATCGTTGTAAATGTAAATAGTTAATACCTTGATTGCTAGGTCCTGTAAGGGTTAATCATAATGTCAACTATACGCAATAATTCATTTATCAATGATCTAATTAGAACCATACTTTCATAAATTATAAAAGATAATATCTAAGTCTTAACTTATATTATATTCATTTACTCCTTACAAAAAGATCATTTAGAATGTTTTCTAAAATGTTTGTATCTAGGATTTTCATTAAGTTGCCTTGAGCTATTTTTGGAATTAGATATCTAAACCTAAAGGTAATTGTTGCAAAATTAGAGATTAAAATAAACAAAATTGATTTTTATCGAGATCGGCTCTGAAGATTTTGATTAAAATTCGTATCTAGGCCTGGTTAGTATAAAAAAATGGCGCATCTAATTTCTTAGGGGAAATGATTTACATAAGATTATATCAATAATTTTGATAATATATCTGCGAATATTTGAGATATAAAATTACATATCATTACAAAGCTGTAGGACAGTTAGAAATAAACTACTTTATCTAGAAATATATATCGTTATAAGGCCAACCATTTCCACACTATAAGCAAATATAATTTTTAAATTGAGAGTTGAGGAATGGGGAGTTGATTGTTTTGGTACTAGCAGTTGTATGCCTAGCTTGGACTCGACCCAATGTTGGCTCTAGAGCGTACAATACCGCAGTGAACCACAAGAGGCGATGTTTGTGAGCCGGAGAGTAGCGCGTGGATGCTGGATGAGGTGGCCGGGACGCTCTAGACGCGGAGGGAGGGGTGGAGCGACGGAGGTGATCTCTGGCGGCGGGGCGCGGAGTTGCGTGCCAGCCAGTCGGGCCGTGGAAGAGGACATTGACGGCCGTGCGAGAGCAGCCCCCCATTCACCTGAACGACGAGCCCCCCTCCCTCCTAACCCAGAAGTGAGCGTCGTTGTCATTTCACCCACCCTTGTGGCTCTGCCGGACAGAGCTCGCGACACTTTGGATCGCAGCGTCGAGCTCTGCGCGGCGTCGTTTCGACAATCGATAAGACAGCAGCAGCTCACAACAACATAGGCGAGTAACGGGAACCCGGAGGGCGGAAAGAGGTTCGTCACCGAGAAAGTGGCCGAAGAAGGGGGTTCCCCGGCCACCAAGCAGAGTGGGGCGGGGAAAGGGGGCGTGCCCGATGGCAACTGTTCCAAGGGAGACACTGAGAAAGGTAGGGATTCCCCGTCTTCCGGCGCTTAAGCCGCGTGTATCGGTCACTAGTGACATTTTAAACAGTTATTGTCATTAATATTATTATTTTAGTTTCTTACTTTGCCCAGATATCTTAGTATTCTTTAACTTGAAAATGACACCTGGACACTGGAATCGAAACCGGGACCTTTGACTTAGTACGTCAATGTTTAAACTATGAGTGGAGAATGACTTTGAATGCGTGACGACTCCTGGATAGCTCAGTGTTTAGACCATTGGCATACTAAGCCAAAGATCTCGGGTTTGATTCCGGTGTCATTATTCAATTTGCTGAATATGTTATATAGATGCAGATACTATCGTAATAACAAATGTACTAGCTTGGCTCTTTAATCCATCATAATTATCTTAGTATTAGTTTGTAGATACCAGGATGCTCTATTTGCACCTGTTCAGGTCATACACATATGTACTAATTACGCTAATGAGTTAGTTAGGACGAATGTTGAATTTAGAGAACGTCTACCCGCATTTGCGTGGATGGAGAGTGGTAACCCATTTCGGAAAAACTATCTTCAGTACACCTGACCGGGATTCGAACCCCGTTCTTCCTATCACCGGCAGTCTGGTGTTCTGGTAGAGTAGCGCCTCATACAATGCAGCCACCGAAGGGGACATGATTGTTATGCTTGTCATATAAATTAACAATCTGAGACCTGCAACTGTGGGCACGCAACACAGACGTCAAGCTCGTATAGTTCGGGTTGCCAGTGACGAGGGGGTCAGGGCTCGAATCCCTATTGAAGATAATGAGGGTGTTTTATCTTAAATTGTTCCCCCTCTCTTTCCACGCAAATGCGGATACATTTTACGTTGTGCAAAAAACCATTAATGAAGTGAAACAAACCTAATTTTTCAGTGACATCTTTTGTTCCTCATTAGGTAATGAACTCGAGACCAGACTATTGTGTCAAAACTCCAAACTATGAATTAATTAGTAAAACACATCTTGTTTGTTGTTTTTAAATCGTCCTGACAACTTGGTGTGAGCGTGCTAGGCTGTGTACGACTGATTGTACGTGTCTAAGTAGGCCTTGACTGGATTCTAAACATGCCCCTGGATGTAGGCTTCGTATCTCCTTTCTGAATTATTGAAGCGATAGCAAAAAAAACAAGTTTCCTTGACCTTGATCCAATACTTGCACTTTTATCAAGGCTAGTTCACACCATGATAAAATACGTTAGTTTGAAATATTGAAGCAAATTAATTATTAAAATATTACATGTGTGATGAGTAATTGTTTAAAAAATTGTTAAACCACCAAATCCACCAAATTCTTCGCTTAAGTAGAACAAATAGATAATATTAAATCATATTTACACAAAAACTTGGCAATTTACTTTCAACACTGAACTCGTGGACTTAACGTCATGCTCATCTAGTTTGGTTTCTCGGTCACAGGGGGCTGGAGCTTCGAATCCCAGCTCTGAGTATTGAGAGTATTTTGTATTAAATAGCTTCCCACTCTCCACACGAAAATGTGGGTAAATCTCCACTAACGTATACTGTCTTCATACTAACCTTATTATCTTAATCAGGCCTAAATGTAGACATCCCAGACGGATAGTAAGACGCGATGGAAACAAAACAGAAAGCTTCACGATTTGTTTCTACTAGTAAATTCATTAAAATATTTCAATTCAGACATAAATAAGAATAAATTGAATAGTTCCATCCCCTTACCTTTCGAACATGTATTTCATCTATATCTAGGTATATATTATTTATCTAACGCTTTCTCCATAAATATATTATATTTATTAATATATTTAGTATATTATACAGCTCATATATGGTAGGAAAGCTGGTAATTGGCAGCTAGTAGAAGGTTCTTTATTGCAAATATTGGCTAAAATCATTTGATTACACGTATTTTTATTTATAATATAAAATTAGTAAGCAAACAATAATTATTTCCAAACATGTTGCCATTAGTCAATTTCAACCAATGTATACAATAAAAAACGTTCTACTAGCTGTCACCTACACTTCTACCGTAGATGAGCTATATATATTAACATCTGTAAAACCTTTAGTGAAACAACCCAGTTTACTAATAGGGCAAATTTCTGTCCATTCAGATAACCGGCCTCTTCTATTGACCGTTTCACGAATTGGCCTAAAATTGCATGAACTCTTTCCGGTTTCATGAACTGTAAACTACTGTCTTATCTACTGAAAAACTTAAATTAGTTTTCAGATATTATAAGTTAAGAATTATAAACTAACCCAACCTAACTAAACCTAACCTTCCATTTTAAAACGATAAAAAGGTTTGGGCTAAATATGTTCTTCTCTATTCCATTTCACAGACCAGGCAAAAACTCGTCAGTTCATTAATTAATGGGCAGCACTTGGAGCTGCCCAGTTCATGAAATAGCCAATGGACAAAAGAAGACGCAAGTTCATGAAACGGCAGAAATTTGCCCAGTTCTTGAAGTGGCCATTTTAATTTTCCACTTAAAGCAGGCTATATATTTCATATAGGTCTTCCGAATGGTCTATTCCCATTGGGTTTACCAGTCAGTAACCTGAACAAGATTCTAGAATATCCCATTCGCTAAGCATGTGTTGACCACCGTAATCTACTAGACTTTATTATCCTAACTATATCGTGTGTTGAGTACAGGTTATGTAACTCATAATTATGTAACCTCCGCCACTATTCAGTATCTTGATCCATTTTTGTACCAATTGTTTTCGAACACCTTAATTTATTTTCGTCATGTAACCTAAGATACCATGTTTCACACCCATAGAGAACCATCGATAAAATTATGGTTTTTTATATCCTGAGTTTGATATTCCCTGACAGCAGGCGAGATGTCAACAACTTACTGACGGAGCAATAGCATGCATTTCCCGACTCTATTCTTTTCCTAATGCTTAGTCTAATATCGTTATTTCTAGTTAATTGTACCTAAATATTTAAAATCATTGGCCCTGTCAAATGATATGTTGTTTGCAGTAATCTCTAAAATATCGCCCCCAATCTAATTTTAATACAATAAAGGTTATACTCAATATAAATATAGTCTACAGGTAACAGGCATTGCACTGATTTGATCAACCATGCTGCAGTAAAGACCACAGTAGAGTGTATTTAATTCCACAACCTAACGGAGACTCGAACTGTGGGCTGTGGAGTGGGCTACAGTCATAGTGTAATCCATCAAGGTTATATTTCTGCCCTAAAGGGTAAACGGAGTGTAAATTTTGTGAATTACGGCTATACACGAAGGACCATATTTACATATTTTTAATAAGAATTACTTTAATTTAATAACATGTCGAGTTCAGGTCAAACCTTATTTGCGCTTAAAGTATAGTCTAATCGTTAAGAGAGAAAAAATAAAGGTTGAGAATATTTCATTTTTAGAAGAGTTTATATATATGTATATAAATATATGTACATATATAAATATTATATCCATATATATAATATACATAAATACATATATATGTACATTTTATATATGTATTTAAATATTATACAGCTATATAATATATATAACATACAGGATGCTAACGAACAAATGCTACAACGCTTTAGGAGAGGTAGATCTTGTAAATGTAATAATTTGATACCAGGATCCCGTATCTAAGTGGATACCTTCTAGGTCTAAATAGCGACAGAAGTGCGCAAGGGCAGGTAGGCAACTGGTATAGTGATGCGACACATAATACAGTGACATGCATTTATCGATAAGCGTTACACACATGGTGAGAAGATAATAAGTTCACAGTAAGTGTTCAAACTGTCTCCTCCAATCTGATGTGTCTGTGAGGGAGCCAGTCTCTCGTATTCACTGTTCCAGTCATGGATACGTTGTATGCGTTAGATGCCGTCTGTTTGGTTGGAACTCGTCTAGAGCAGCTGTTCTCAAACTGGGGTATGTGTAACCCCAGGGGTACGCGAGCAGATCTCAAGGGGAAGTTGGCAAAATAACAAGGGACTTATGGAAAACCCTAATTATTGGCAGTCACCGTTACCTGGTTATTTACTCACCTATTTCCCCCCTATTTTCTCAGTTGGAGGACACTTTTTGAGAATTTTCAATCCTTTACTTGACACCTTTTACATTAGCAGTTAATGATGCCTTTTTCAACAACATATCTCTGTGAGAGTGGTTTTTCATCCATGTACCTAATAAATACCGCAAGAGGCTAAATTTGGAGCCAGAACTCCGCTTGAAAGTTTCAACTGGACAACCAGGCCCAAGCCCTGCAGCAACACCCCTCTCACCGAAAAACCTTGGGATTTATAATATATCGACTGCAGAACTACAATTAAAAATTTTGATTTGAAAATATTTTTCTTAGGTTTACTTTTTTTCTTTATTTTTGAACGAATTTGTGAAGAAAATGTATAAAAAACTGTCGACAGACTTCTTACAGTAAAATTATGTTTTTTTAACTGATCATAACGATTCTCAATAAGAGATAATGTTAAAGCTATAACAGTAGGATTATTTATATATAGCTTTGTCACATTTTAAATATTTTTACTGTGGATAATCTTTCTCAATTGATTAAATATATCAATCATTTACCATGTTGTACAGTATATTTTTAAAGCCTGTCATTTGGAATTATCTTATCTTAGGGGTACATTGTAATTTTAGTCATGGCCAAGGGGCATAATCTAACCAAAGTTTGAGAGCCGCTGGTCTACATTACAATCTGTATTCTTTTCTGTCATTTCTGCACGCTTCCCCATACACGAACACCACATCTCCGTGAGCTCCTCAAGACTGTACAGTGGCATGCTCACAGTCTAGTAGCAACGGCAATCACGCGATGTTGACTACTCTGTAGTAGCAGACAACCTGTACACATGCCTGCAATGCCACACTCCAGTTATAACAGTTGGTTGTTACATATTCTGCCTCTATGCATGGACGTCAACCATTTTTACTAGAAGGGATCTCCTCTGGATACGATTCCTTGTATAAAATTGTACCATTTACATCCATCTATCTCCCTTAAGGCTTTGTATCACTTGTTCATGAACACCCTGCATATTATATATAATATATATTATAATAGTTATTTATTTATCGTAGAACTAGCTACTGTATATTCTAATTAATTTTAGGACTATAGTTACCAAAGACGGACATTTTGTTAGATTTTAGTCAGATAAATGATGCAAAAGATGAATAATAATTGGATATGTTCTAGTCAGGTAAATGATTCAGTGGATGGGTATTTGGCTACCTTCTATTCATGTAAACGATGCAAAGAGTGGGTATTTGGCTACCTTCTAGTTAAGTACACTCCCTTTTTCGCGCACATGACTACACTTATAATACATTTCAAGAATACGACTTGCTATTTTAAAAATAGTTAAATAATTTTCCATGAAATTCTAGGCCTATCGCTACTATTTAGAGTCTTTGAGCCAATTAAAAATGTACACAAGACGGGTTTTGGATCCTCTCCAGGTGTTTTAACTTCGTTGTGAAGATTTGAAGCAAAATAAAGATTGAAATGTTGAGTTGCGACATGATTTATTACTCTTCTGGCTTCCATCCAATAAACATGGGTTCGATGAACGTTCATATCAACAAGGCTTTTGGGCATCTTGATTAGCTATAACGTAAACATGGTCTTAAACCACCATAATTATCAAGCTTTATAATTATTGCTGTGAATACCATGATTATACGACGTTATGCAAGGGATGTAAATATAGAGACTTGTTGTTTAGAGAGCACTCATCCATAATAACCTGGTAAAATTAAAGTGTTGAATCACGTTTTTGAAATCATGATTAAATCACTCGGTCGGGATTTGAATTCTCACCTACCGTCAAAGTACACTTTTTAGATGATAGTGTAGAACCTTTATTATCCGCCATGTTGGTAAGACCTTTTGCGCGCACGTATTTTTAGACAGAGGGCCAAAGACACGGATAGACGCGACTCTCGTTGGTCTATAGCACATTAGAAGTGCTTGTTTGGTGCTTGCTTTGTGCTTGTCACGTGATGATGGTCACCATGGACCAGGACTTTTAGCCGTGTACTTGTCGTATTTTCTTATTCTTAAGTGAACAAACCAAAGGTTGGCTAGTGCCGCCTGCACCATCTGGGGGGAATACCATTCAAAAGAGAGAGTTCAGGAATTGTGGTGGTAGCTCGTTGCCTTCTAGACTGAATTTCTTTGAGCGAGCTGGAAAGGACCTACTAAATTTTCCAGAAAGGTATTTTCACATACCTTACAAAGTTATTTTACCTGCCACAATCGATATGGGACCGACGGTTCTACTTCCCGTCCGAAGGAAGTTGTGCTACGGATTTTTATCGCTCAATAAAAATCCTTCGACCTCGGCTGGGTTTGAACCTATGAACATTGGGTCCTGACTGAGGCGAACACTTTACTCCAAGATTACCAAGATCGACTATTTTATTCTTACTACCAACTAATTAAATGTAAGAAGTAAAGATATAACATATGAGGAGTGTGCCAATGGTGTGCCTAAACAACTTGGAGATCAAACAACTGCACATCTAGCGTATGCGTTATTAACTAGCAACATGTGTTTATAGTGTGGACTAGTTTCAGAGGAATACAAAACATCCTCACTTATTAATAATTACAGCTGTGTGTTTGTTTAGACCTGAGTTCTGAGAACCTGAATCCCTTGTTAATTATTTGGGAGGAATCAACACAAAGATGGCTATTATCGGTATTAATTGTGTTTAAAAAAGGCCTGCTATTGTTAATGCACATAAAATAGTGAGAATAAACAATTAGGGCCTAATACTATTATTTTTATTTTTAACTATGTAATTCATGAATGCACTAAAATGCATTGTGATATTTTGCGTGTGAGTGCTGGGAAAAGTAGATTAGACTTAACCTTACTACTACCAAAACTGTCTAAAAAATTATATGTGTTAATGAAGTAGGGGAAAAAGTTAGTTTAACTATTTGAATACAGGGGTGTTGGCACAAAATACAGTCATTCAAGCTGTTCAACATGAAGCAGTGCAACAGGGAGTGGATCAACATGATGCAATACAATGGGGAGTGGCTCAATATAATACAGGACAACAGGGAGTGGCTCAACATAATGCAGTTCAACCAGGAGTGGATCAACATAATGCAGGACAACAAGGAGTGGATCAACATAAAGCAGTTCAACAAGGAGTGGATCAACATAATGCAGTCTAACAGGGAGTGGCTCAACATAATGCAGTCTAACAGGGATTGGCTCAATATAAAGCAGTCCAACAAGGAGTGGATCAACATAAAGCAGTTCAACAAGGAGTGGATCAACATAAAGCAGTTCAACAAGGAGTGGATCAACATAAAGCAGTCCAACAAGGAGTGGATAAACATAATGCAGGACAACAAGGAGTGGATCAACATAAAGCAGTCCAACAAGGAGTGGCTCAACATGATGCAGTCCAACATGGAGTGGATCAACATAAAGCAGTTCAACAAGGAGTGGATCAACATAATGCAGTCTAACAGGGAGTGGCTCAACATAATGCATCAACATAATGCAGGACAACAAGGAGTGGATCAACATAATGCAGGACAACAAGGAGTGGATCAACATGATGCAGTCCAACATGGAGTGGCTCAACATGAAGCAGTTCAACAAGGAGTGGATCAACATAAAGCAGTTCAACAAGGAGTGGATCAACATAACGCAGGACAACAAGGAGTGGATCAACATAAAGCAGTCCAACAAAGAGTGGCTCAACATAATGCAGTCTAACAGGGATTGGCTCAATATAAAGCAGTCCAACAAGGAGTGGATCAACATGATGCAGTCCAACATGGAGTGGCTCAACATGAAGCAGTTTAACAAGGAGTGGATCAACATAAAGCAGTTCAACAAGGAGTGGCTCAACATAAAGCAGTCCAACAAGGAGTGACTCAACATAAAGCAGTCCAACAGGGAGTGGCTCAACATAATGTAGGACAACAAGGAGTGGGTCAACATAATTCAGGACAACAAGGAGTGACTCAACATAATGCAGTCCAACAAGGAGTGGCTCAACATAATGCAGGACAACAAGGAGTGGCTCAACATGATGCAGGACAACAAGGAGCACTACCATTGACACACCTAGATGTACTGCAGGTGATAATGGAGACCAATAGGCAACGCGATCAAATACTCATTGAGTTCTTGATAACATCAAAATAACATCACGCCTGATTTGACACAAACTATTCCCAATTTTAACAGTGAATCCAGCAGCTTAGATCCTTTACCGTGGCTTCAGGTAGTAAACACAAATACTGAACTTCACCAATGGCCAGAAGCATTCTGATGTAGTATGCCAGAACCCATCTGACTGGATCTTCCCAACACTGGTATCGGTCACGAATGACTGAAATAGCCAATTGGGAAGAGTTTGAATACCAATTTAAATAACCTTTGTGGTACGGACTGTGGGTGTTCCTACACTTTATGGAAAAATGAAGAATTGCGTCCAAGTAAAAGGTAAGAGCACAATCTTCTATTTTCCTGAGAAAGTAAGACTTTGCTAGGTCTGACACTACAAAGCAAGCTGCTATGGGTCTGTGGTCCAGAGATGTAAGCACTGTTGTGATGATCAAGACACATGAAGACATGGATGAGCTGCTATATGATATCTGTGACTTCGAGGATGTTAACAGTCAAAGTTCAAAGATAATTACAGATCGCACCAGGACCCTCTTTAAAGAGCAAGGGCTGGTCTCAATGAGTGCGGGCCACATTTGGCCGCCACTTGGACCACACTGGTCTATAAAATAATGAGAAAACCAGCACTAACTTGGAAGAGCCCGCTTCGGTGGCCGCGTGGTCCAACGCGCTACTCTTGCAGTAGATTAGACTGCCGATAACTAGGAAATCGAATCTCGAATATCTATAGGATTTACTGAGGGTAGCTTTTACGAAATTAGTTTTACTCTTCCTCCATGCAATTGCGGGTTCACTTCCTATATTTTTAACATTCCTTATTCCTAAAATTATTAAAGTAATTAGTACAAAAGCGTATAACCCAAACGGTTAGTAAGACACCGTGCTAAAAAGACCTTGGAATAATTGTTTTGTAATCGTACTAAACACTGTACTGTGTTGTATACTCCATGTCTGTTAGGTTGATACTTGATATCTCCCCATCACTGGTCATACTGCTCGGACCAACAAGAGTATCGGCTCCTGGAGGTGTGAGAGGGACCATTTTATATTTTGAAGATTTAGCTGAAAACTTTCCTTTAAGTTCTTACGTAAAATATTTAACTGAGCTAGTTTGATGTCCCTCCAGGACGTACAGTATATCAGAACATGATCATATGAAGCTACGATAACATCTATTCCAGTTCTTGTCTCACGCTCGTGTAGTGTCTACAGCGCCAGGTGGATGGACCTGTCCCTCGTGACTGATATGGTAATACACTAGAGTCACGATTACCAACCTAGAGGGCCGGAAAACAGAGAAGCCGGATAATACGGAATCCAAGCGTAAATAATTTTCAGTATTGGTTTGCCTGCTCTTTTAATTTTCAGAGAACATTTAACTTTGTCTGTCAATTTTCTGATTACGATGTAAAATAGGAATATAAAATTGTAGGGGGACAGTAAAATTCAATGAGAGAGGAATTTTGAAAATATTTACTGTGCAATACTTTATTTAGAAGTTGAACATTGGCTACAAATCAAGAACAACAAGTGAAATAACGTCAAATGGATTTCATTACAAATTTAGTAAATGTTTTATGATGGATATGAGCCTGTACACCGCACGGGTAGTAAGACGTGGCGCTAAATAAATAAATATAATATATCGGCTTGTTTATTTTAAAATACACTTGTTAACACGAGAACTGGGCCGGATAATACGTAAGACCGGATAATCGCGACTCTAGTTTATTTCAATATGAGGCTATAGTATGTCTACTTCCCCTGGGATTCATTGACTTGAAAATTGTACTGGGAAATGTTAATTTCTAACTGTCAATGTTGGTTTGGGTTTAGTATTTGCTAACAAATTCCCCTGATCATCAATCTCCCACACACCAATCTCCCACACACCAATCTCCCACACACCAATCTCCCACACACTGTTTTGTGTATTTATGTAGGGCTACGTACGTAAATGGCTTGCGGTATCACCTCCCCCAACTCAACCCCTTTCTTCTACCGATTAGGTTGCAAACTACTACTGCGAAAAAATGTCCGATTTAAAATTAACCGCAAAATTTACATTTCTATAGGTTATAAAAACGTTTAGTCAAATAGTCACGATTTTACATTGACAGTTTGTAGAACATGTCACCATTCATATCTAATTAACGTAAATAATCACACACTATTTTCTTAGTCTAAGCTCTAAGGCAGGGGTCTTCAACCCGCGGCCCGCCGTAACACTTATTGCGGCCCACCGGCTCATGAAAAATATAAAATTATTTCAAGATAAAAATGACAAATAAAGATTTATATCAAATATAATTAAATAACAATATGAATAAGCATTTTAAGTTATTTTATAAACTATTTTTTTCTTTTTACGTGAAGAGAAATGTTACGTTTTTGTACAAATATACCTTGAACCGGCAAATTACTACTCTAGTAGAAAAGAGAGAGTACTATTTCGGGAGTGTTCTAACATAGCCGGGAGTGTTCTAACATAGTCGGGAGTGTTCTAACATAGTCTGGAGTGTTCTAACATAGTCTGGAGTGTTCTAATATAGTCGGGAGTGTTCTAACATAGTCGGGAGTGTTCCAACATAGTCTGAAGTGCTCTAACATAGTCGGGAGTGTTCTAACATAGTCGAGAGTGTTCTAACATAGTCGGGAGTGTTCTAACATAGTCTGGAGTGTTCTAACATAGTCGGGAGTGTTCCAACATAGTCTGAAGTGCTCTAACATAGTCGGGAGTGTTCGTGTTCATTAATCACCACTGAGACACTCGGGACGCTAAAATAATAATAATAATAATAATATTAATAATATTGCAAGTGTTCAATCCTAACATTGTGGGTCCAGTGTTGTGAGCCAACAAGAGACAGAAACTTTGCCCCTTGGGCGTTTAAAGTTTGACGACTCCCGATTTAAGGCGTCAATCTTTTATCTACAAGATCGAGTTCAGGGTTATAAGCCCTGTCGGATTTAGTGAAGGTGATATATTTACTAAATGATTTCCCACTCTTCATCCAGCCAACTGCATGTGATGTACAGCTCATCACTCCAACATGACTCTAATCAATGTATGGTCTGACCCCTTAACTCATTGAGTAGCGTGTCTGAATGCTAAGCTAAGGGTTCCGGATACAGTTCCTGGCATGTCCAAAAAATGTATCATATTCACAAATTAAATTTGGGTTTCCCCTTTCACCGTAATAAATTAACGGCCAGGGGCTGGGTGCTGTGTCTGAACTAGCTCTAAGTTAATTTTTTAAGTCGTGTGATGATAACAATCGGTTTAGAAAGTACACGTTATATAGCTTGAATTTTTTAACAAAAAGTTAACATCGAACGTATACTATACACAGTGAAAAAAAATCATACTATTAAATAACTTTCTCAACACCGGCCCCGTGGTGTAGTGGTCAATTCACCTGGCTACGAGTCTAGGGGTCTCGGGCTCGATTCCCGGATGGTACCTTGGGTATTTTTCCTGAAAGGGGAACTAACCCAATTGTCACCAGCGTTTGGTTAGTTAGGTTTAAGATTTACACAGGCTCCATACCTTCATATTCACTATCATCACATCATCTCATTGCTGGTATGACGTGTAGACAACCTCCACAGGTATACCTGGGCAAAGCATACAGGTGACCGATCTTGGATATCATGTCCCACCCGGACAGTAATGCCACACGATAAAAAAAACTTACTCAACCATGAAAGAATAGATCGCTGGTGTTTCTATCGAGCTGAATGTTTATTCTCTGAAATTCTTCCACAAATAACCTATATTAAACTTTATTTTCTTCTCAAATTGTAGTTATATTATAAATAGTTCTAGAATGAAATTGACATAATTTTAAACTAGCGTATATGAACTTTCACTATAAGTTAAATATAAATGCGTATGATTTAAAAATATCTGTGGTTAGATATTTTTAAAATGAACACAGTTTCAAAAGTTTGCATGACTTTCCAACTTAATTGAAATAAGTTGTTGCAAAGTTTGTGACATACTTGGTCATAGATATTTGTTTTCTAGCACCAGCACATTTTTATTAAATGTATGTTGACCCAATTTTTGAAATGATTAGTAATTAAGAATTAGTACTTAGTAAATTCCCAATTAATTTAATAATGTAAGGATTAAATTATGATAATTATTTAATTACAAAACTCAAAGCAAACAAAAACTTAAGTTTAATATGATAATATATAGTTTTATAAATACACGTTTACTTAGAGTATACAACGTATATATATTGGTTAAGTGTAAGAAAAGGCGGTAGCCTTAACTTCGCCATTAAAGTCGATTATTATTATTATTATTATTATATCTAAAACATTCATCAACTTTTGGCAGGCTATTCCTTTGGTGAAAATAGAATAATTCACATCAGCATTCTAGGGTCCATCTTAAATATTAAGGGCGGTATAAAGGGCGGTTAAAGATGCCAATCTATTAGTTGAAAGGGAGCGATATCACACCGTATGAACAGAGAACAAACATCTCGAGCCAGAGGATATGTTGCTACTGACTTAGTTGAACAACTTACACAAGGACAGCAGAGTCAGTGGCGTGTCGTGGAGTGTTGCAAGGGAAGAAGATCTTGTTAAAACTGTACCTGTGATATGTTCTGGC
Organism: Timema bartmani; assembly: GCA_902151455.1. Lineage (NCBI taxonomy): Eukaryota > Metazoa > Arthropoda > Insecta > Phasmatodea > Timematidae > Timema > Timema bartmani. Next base: position 33,908 of record CABFWB010003139.1, read on the forward strand.
CCAATTGGGCTCTGCATGCCTCACACGGGAATGTATTCTCCTCGACATCTGACCAGTGAGAGTTCTACTGAGGGGTGTGAACAATTCACAGGTACAGTTTCAACTAATGCTGCTTACCCTGGCAACACTTCATGACACGCCACTAAGTACAATGTATATTTATACCATTTATTTACATATTTTCGTATTCTAGAGAAACTAACTGTAAGGGCCACCCGCTACTGTACTAAAAATATTCCCTCGAATAGAATTGGAAAAAAAACCTCTAGAAGAGAAGACTTTACCTTGAAGAAGAAAGTAACACGCTCTTACTCCCAAATAACAGATACAAACAGTGGGATAACTTGGATAAGTTACCATGACAACACTATTGTAACGGCTGCTCCAATTGGTGAACCAGTGAGGTGGAGCCATAAAGAACAAACGTGTTCAAACTAACCAATCTGCTTGTGTTATCAACTATGACTGGTCCTGTGGTGTAATGGTCAGTGCACCTTAGGAGTCCCGGGTTCGATTCCCGGCTGGTATCTTGGGTGTTTTCCTACCAAGAGGAACTATCCAACGGTCGCCAGGGGTTGGTAAATTAGTCAAAATATCTGAAATTTTACTAGCCTCCGGCAGTTAGGGGGTTATGTTACCATGAAAAGCTTTTCAGAAAACTTTTAGAGCTGTTTAACGTTGTTTGGACAGCGCTAATGTCGAGAAAAATATGTAAGATAGTGTTTGTGTCGCTGAGAAAAAGATGAAAGTGGATGCTAACGGTCCGTCCCGTTGAGAACCAAAAAACTATCTTCGTCAGCGGTGGACAGGAAAGTCTTGGGCTGAAGTTGTGGGTAGAGCAACGTGGGTGGAGGAGAGGGGTGGATTCGCAGGTAGACAGTCTTCTTCTCTGGATATTATGAATGAAAACTGTAAGTCAGGGACCAANTTAAGTACTAATTACACTAATGGATTAGGAATTGGAAAGGTTGAATTTAGAGGAAGTGAACCCGCATTTGCGTGGAGGGAAAGTAGAAAACCATTTAGAAAAAACCACCCCCAGTTCACCCGACCGAGATTCGAACCTCGATCTCACCGTCCTTGGTGGTCTGGTTCAACACGACTGGTGCATTAGCCAACTACGCCACCGAGGCGGGTAGTATAGATAAAGAAGTGCAGGAAAGTCTTGGGCTGAAGTTGTGGGTAGGGCAGAGAGGATGGGGGAGGGGGCGGATTAGCAGGTAGGCAGTCTTCTTCTCTGGCTATTATGAATGAAAACTGTAAGTCAGGGACCGAACTATTATTATCACCGCGTCTTACTACCCGATTCGCACTTACGTTAATGTGTAATGGTAGGGTGATTGTGAGATGAAATGGAGGACCTACAGTTTAAAGTGGAATCCAAACCACGGTGGAGGCATGGCATTCCACACATTCACAAGTTGTGATTAATACACGTCTCGTCAGAGGTGAAGGAAGGGTTTAGCAATCAGATAGATCTGTGCCGGGATAGAGCATTGAACCTCGGACCATCAGTACAGAAGTCTGACACCTTACCCCTAGACTGCCAGGTTACACCGGGACCGAGCTAAGCCGTCGGTTCATTTTTAAAGTTAACCTTAACTTGATTTAAACACTAAGCTCATATAGTTTATTTTAACGATGAATGGTGGTCAGAGTTCAAATCCCGAATGGATAAACAAAGGGTGCATCTTTTCAAATGGTTATCCTTTGTCCTACCACAGAAATGTGGGTACATTTCCTCTGTTTTAGATATTGCTTATCATTAGCACACTAGTGTAATTATTAATAATATTAATTAAACTCACTAAGTGTGCTTTATACAGATATACCGAACTAATAGTGTGGAGGGAAAAAGGGGGGTGGATGTTAAGAATTTAAAGCATTATCTCTATATGATGTCGAATATGCGTATTTGTTAGTTACGGCTATAGCCTCATCTACATATTATTTAAATTAAAAAATGACATCTTGACGCGGGAATTGAATTTGGGACCTACAAACTATGTTTTGATAGTTGTTATAAAACTCATTGGTTACGTCTGAACAAAGAGGAGAAAATACATTAGAAAAAACATTTTACGAGAAAAGGCATAAAAATATATTATGATTGTGGAGAGGTAAAGGGGTAAGTGGAATATTGTTGTAGACATTCTGTGCACAAATGCATATATTGTTAGTGTCCATATGGACACGTCTGTAACCTGAACCAGCTAATACAGTAGTGGCTCGCAAATTATGTAACGTGATGCCATTGTAGGTTGTCGTACTATTATTTTTTTAAACTTCTTTTACCACCGCGTTCTGTTCAGGCTATACGCCTTTGTACTTTCTACTCTAATCTTAAATCTAGGACAAACACAAAATTCATCCCCCGGCCATCAATCCATCATTGTGAAAGAGTAAACCCACATTCCAACAATGATAAATTTCTTGGCCATGCCAGGGATCGAGCCTGGGACCCCTAGCTCTGTACGTGGACGCATTACTAACGGAGCTAAGCTTCGTAATTTTCTAGCATGATTTTTTTTTCTAAGTTATATCCGCAATCAAATTTATATTTTTCTTCTTACAAAAGGGCTTATTATTATTTTTTTTTAAAGTGGGGAAGGTGCACAGCATAGACTTTCTCAGTACTGTGAATAAAAAATAGATATTTACTTACAATTTATAATATGTTTGAAACAAGATGATAGACATTGTTGCACATTATAACAAAGAGCATAAACGAAATAATATACACTGTTAGAGAAAAAGAGAATATCACACCGACAGAGCATTACAGTAATTTCCAAATTCAAAGACCTTCGTAATGTATTTATATACCTATAATTCGGAAACTATTGGTTTTATGAAATTATATTTCAATAAAGATTTGTATATTTATTATGCCTTCATTTTCGAAATAATAAGTTATTCTGTATCTCAAAAAGGTGCGGTTTTACGATAAAAATTGGAAGTTTCCTTTAATGTCAATTACCCTCAAAGCTATTTTCATGAGGAAATGTGAGCTTCCATTTTGTTTTAATACCAAACTATACAGATATACGAATTTTAATCAAGTCAACAATGAGTGCAGGAAAATCTCCTTCATCGAGCTCAACCTTACTTCACTCTCTATCTTGGTAATCGAGAGCTTTTTCTTCATCATTTTCTGAATGCTTCATGGGTGAGGGTGACATTTCTTGAAGCATGACATCCTCTCTAATATGACATAAAAGTGAGAATGTATTTGGTTTTATCTTTGTGTTTAGACAATTTATTACCAAACTTATTTTATATACAATTATGTGCTAAATAAGTAGCATGCAAAGAAAGCAATTATATTTGTATACATTAACTATAAAACCAAATTACTTAGAAAAAATCGTAAAATAACAAATTAGATTTAAAAAAATCAAAGAATCTTATATATAATTTGATTGGTTCCAAACATTGATATGCTCTTCAAAGCTTTTACTAACATATTTATTTCATTCAACTAATCACACATTGATTTATCTAATATATTCAATCAAATTAATTAACGATATCAAAATGTCACATTGCCTTTTATGGGTTTAAGAGAGAAAGAAATACTCGAAGGTTTCTTTCTCTCTTACACAATGGTATGCAGTCGACAGTTCGAAAATTTCAGCCACAGATGTCCATCAAGTTATATTATATAGATCAATGCTTATTTTTTTGTGTTTTATTAATCTGTGACCGAGTGAACTAATTTATCTTGTTCTGTGAATAGTGATGCTTACAAATCGAATGACTGGCTGACTGACTGACTTCTGAGTACTGTCATTACCGGCTGAACAATAAGTTACTTAGTTTCGGATAAGATAGATTTAAGTGAAATTTTCAAAACGAAGAGATCGACGGAAAACATCAAGATGGTTGCAGTAGCTGCTTTAACCCCACACTTGAATAATATTCGAGTTCCATCAAACACTCAAAAAATTTATAAAGATGAATGTGTCCTATCATTTGATACCCCAGTAAGTAGGTGTGCATTAGATAGTATTTTTGTGATTGGACAGTATCTCTAATATAATACACTTTTTATTTCTTACAACACTATGTTTTTTTTTAAATTGAAAAAAGAACACCTGTACATAGGAATCGAACCCACAACCTTTGGTTACTTAGTATGCCATTGCTCTTCACCACTGAGCTATACACAAGTCGTCTCGTATTCAGTGTAATTCTTCACTCATATTTTAAGACAGAGCCTATGATGGACATGCTGGAATTGATCTAGATATAACACTCATTTAAGACTGCGAGCTATCATATTTAATGAAGCCACATTCGACTTGGAGGACTTTCCTTAACTTATATTTGTCAAGTACGGCTATAGCCGCACTTATGGGAATAGCATGAGCCAAGGGCCGAATTCTTTATTTTCTGTGTCAAAATATAACATTTTTAATAATACACATAACATTAGCAAATTTCTGATTAGATTGACAAATATTGTGAAAATACTCTAAAAGCATAGCATTGTGTGAAATGCCCCAATTGGATTTCTTGCATAGATGTCTGTCTAAATAAACCTATTGATGTATATTAAAACCAATTTAGATTGTAAAACTTTGAGCCATCTATAAAATCCTTTCAATCTTGACCGATATAGGCTACCTTTACATTATTTTTGCACGTTTCTGTTACTGGATCATCGAAGTTTCTTTTATGGCTCACTTTAGGTCCACAGTTAAAGGACTGTGACACACCCAACATTTCAGAAAAAAATTACCCTTTGGTGATGTAACGTAATACGCTTTAACCGTGTACAAGTACCAAATTACAATTTTCTTTTTTAAGTAACAAACCTAATAATTCTTGTTTAATTATCTTAAGTAAAAAACCTTAAATGTCTTCAAATGAAACAACCAGAAGTAAACTGTCACACATTTCAACTGTGCATGAACAAATCGTCAAACATATCACATGCCTAGGAAATATTTTAGCGCTTGATAAAATTTATTTGGAGCACAAAATTTATAATATTTTAAACAAAACAAACTTGACAGAGCTTAAACTTACCTTTTATGTGTGAATAAATAAAAATTTCAATTAATCAATGCTCTTAGAATACGTTTGTTAGAGGGAATTAAAGTATCAGGACAGCCTAATCGAATAGGACTCTATAATAAATAATGGTAGTTCATTCAATAATAAAAAAAAGTTATTTTCATACAAAATATCACAAAGTTTTGATATTTGAAAAGGTCACCTAGTTCCAGGTTCTAAATTATTTTCTGAGTTTTTGACTTTATTTATAGCCTAACGGGCTGCTTTCCCCGCTATCTTGAAAAAGTGAAAGCCAAAACTATTTTGTTCTTAAAATTAATTTTCCAATCAGTCCTACGATCAAGATCCATACTATAAAAGAAACAATTTCCTACCATATGTTTTATGATGGTCAAATAGTTTCAGAGTTTCAACAGCGTAAAGTGGAGAACATTCTGTGAATTTCCAAAAATGCTTATTTCTACCCAATTTTTTTTAAGATCAATGATTAATAATTGCATATTAACTATTACAAACTATTTTACTTTCATTTATACACTACTACGAGACTTTGTAAATCTCAGAAACTCTGTTTGATTTCGGCTCAGGTAATCGGGTCCATTCTTAGTGGTCGAATGGTCGTAAAACATTCTTCCCCCTCTCCTGTATTACTAAACGTCTGGCTTTTATACCCCACGACCTCATTTTGATTGGAATTCACTTTTCAGTTTGTCCGTCTGTAGCTTATGAGAGTGTTGTGCATTACTTCCAAAGTCACTGTTTGCTTATAAGTGAAAAAATCCATGATGAAGGCGAAGTACTATAGTTAAAATTCATTAGAGAGATGTAAGAACTTTTAAGCATCCAGTGCAAAAAAAAAAGCTTCTTGACAAACTTGAATCAAGTGACACAGTGTGTGGCAAAAGTGTTATAGCGATGAAAAATTGATTGCAACAGCCAGTTGTTGAGGAAATGATGTGGTTCCACAGTCCTTGACTATACTTGACTATAACATTGCTGTGATCGGCCACTCCAACCATTGCTTGGTGAAGAATTAACTCAAGAATTGGTAAGAAAGAAAGAAAGAAAAAAAAAAAATTGGTTTGGCCATGTCACGCTTATAGTAGGCCTAATTCTCAGAAATTTGTACATGAAGGAAATGTATGAAAATATATTTAAAATTCTCCAAGTCATAAGTATGCAAAACATATTTGGTGTGGCTATGGTGACCTTAAAGTAAAATTGGTCTTCTACAGCTCGTTTCATTCGACATTGCTTTTTTCCTCTTTTTGTGGTAAATTCTTGTTAGGTGGGAAACTCACCAGAGCAATACAACTCATACGATAATACAATTACGATATACATTAAATATATTGAAATTACTTTGAAATACTAAGACAATAAGAAAGTGTGACATATTTTTATTTTTCCTATTGTCAGCACTAGGTCTAACAATGAGTTCTTCAATATAAAGAACTTTGGTTTTTTTTAATCGAAAGAAGAATCAGGAAGGAAGATATTGGGTACATCCATATAATTTAAACAATTTTTATCATAGCTCTACAGTTTTTTAATTTTACTTAGCACCACATCTTAATTACGCTAATGGATTAGGAATTGGGAAGATTGAATTTAGAGGAAGTAAACCCGCATTTGCATGGAGGGAAAGTGGGAAACCATTTAGGAAAAACCACCCCCAGTTCACTTGACTGAGATTCGAACCTCGATCTCCCCGTCTTCGGCAGTCAAGCTCAACACAAAACCAGCGTGTTAGCCAACTATGCCACCGAGGCAGGTAGCTCTACAGTTGTTTCATAAGAACTTGCTTTACATTAAAAGAAGTTGTATATAGCTTTAGTCCTGATAATTTTAAATTTTTAATATAAATTGTTTCACCTGCTATCGAACAAAGGGTATTTATTAAAGATTGGCTATTATTCAAGCATAACAACTACTTATGAGGTAGGTAAAAAAATGTATACCCATATAAAAATAGTAAACAAGTTTTTTTTATTAATTTTTATTTAGAAATAGATATAAAAATACATATTATTAGGTACCATATGTAAGGTAATTTTGGAGGCATATTTATGTCACCATATCCTTGTGTCGTTAAGTTTGTCAGCGAGTAGTTTTCTTTGGACCACCAGTCTGTATCTCTTACACAACTGTGCTTGTAACAAAATTCAGATCCACAGCTAGTATTTTCTCCAAAGTGAAACCTATTCTGAAACTGATGAGGTTGTAGAGTAGGTAGTAGTCGTTATTTTACATTGTTCAGATTCGTCTAGCACAGTGATTTCCAACTTGGGGGTTGCACCGTTAATCTGAAGGAGCCAAAGTTGGTGAAGACTATATAACCTTTCGCTGTATTTATTCTTTTACGAGATTTTGATGGTTATAGTAAAGATCGAAATTCATATAAAAACAAAATAAGTTACAATAGTTCAAATCTATTTTGGGTATCTCACTGAGACTGCATGTTTACCGACACAGTTAAGTTCAGCCTCAGTTTTGGGTGATAAGTACTGCAAACTTCACTTTGCTTACATGCAGAATACCCTCCAAGCTCGTAACTTCTCTTCTGTGAGTTCTTGTCACCTTTCGTATACAAGCCGATTGTTGCTAAAGCTGAGTCAACCTCCTTGGCTCAGTGGTCAACAGTGCAGTGTGTGCTTATCTGGCAATCTTGCAACATAACTATACTGTAGTTTTCATTTCTGTGCATTTAAATAAGTTTCCCTCCTTTCTTAAAAAATGTATTTGAATTAGCGTAACTAATACTGACATGGATAAATTCCTAAAAATAAGTTTTGATAGTTGCAGAAGGGGAGAGCCTGGTAAGAAAATAAAATTAAGAAAATATATTCAAAATTTGTTTGTTGTTCAGGGTGACTATTGTTGAAAAAGATGGCGAGAAGAAACCTTTGTGCTTGATGTGTTTGTCTGTTTTATCTTCAAAGAATATGTAACCAAACAAGCTGAAGCGACACCTGGAATCAAAACACGACAAGTTCAAGGAAAACCATGTGATTTTTTAAAGAAAAAATTGGCAGAATATTCTAAACAGACCAAATCAATGATAAAAATCTTACCAAAATACTTTTGGCATCATACAAATTTTGGTATATGATCGCAAAATGTAAGAAGCCTCATTCTGTTAGAGAAACACTCGTTTTTCCTGCTGCTGTTGAAAATACTAAAATAATATTTGATATCTAGCAACTCCAGATCTAGTCTGAAAGATCCCTCTGGCAGATAACACAGTACACAGGTACTTGATGTGGCGCAAGACATACAAGAACATTTACCTGAAGTTTTGAAACTCAAAATTTGTATTACATGTTGACGAAGCCACTTTATATTCTAATTTTGTTATTGCTATTTAAAATTGTTACAACATATTTAAACTCATTAACCGTGCCAGTTGATATGTTGTTCACAGTACTCTATAAATTATCGCCAATCTGTGTTCTCTGTGTGAGCATATCTTAACCTTTTCAGCGTTCACTTCTAAACTTATTTCCTTAGTAGCCTCTTATAAAATGTCTGCATTTCTTACAACAACTTCCTCACTACTACCCAACAAAACTAAATCATCTATGAATCCTAATAGCTTCATTGTTCCTTTTAATGTCAAGCTTTCCTTTCTCTTCTAGCATTTTAATACACTAAGGCTGGATTAAAAAGTAATGGGAAAGGTTCATCTTCTGGTTTCAATCCATTATGTATTTCAAAAATATATTATATACCAATACGCTCAATAAAACTTACAGTCAATCTCAGGTAACAGTACATAACAATGTAGTGATTGAAATTTTCTTTTAGATGTATTGAAAAACTATCTTCAGCAGTTCACCAAAAGAAAAAAGACTCAACAGTCTAGTACCAATATAATATTGGCCTGAGCTGTGGTTTTTTCCCTATTTTACCATGCATTTTTCCATAAAGGGATTCTCAGGGGAAGATAGGCTTTGTCCTGATGATATATATTGTTCTAGTTCTAGAAATGTTAAAATATTATTAAAATTTTTTTTTTTATCATCACGTCTTACTACCTGTTCGGGCTATACGCCTATGTACTACTAATTACACTATTGTTTTAGGGATTATAAAGGTTTAATTGAGAGGAAGTGCACCCACATTTGCATGGAAGGAGAGTGGAAAAACATTTAGAGAAAAACACCCTCAGTGCACCCGACCAGGATNTCAACCCTCCCAATTCCTAATCCATTAGCGTATTTAGTACTTAAGCGTATAACCTGAATGGGTAGTAAGACGCGGTGCTAAAAAAAATAATATATATATATAACCCCCATTCTTCCTGGCATCAGTAGTCTAGTCTCTTATGATAGTGACACCTTAAACCATGCGGCCACCAAAGCAGATCTTTCAAAAGTGAAACATTCTGGAATCTCAACTATGTTGCCAAAATTGACCACATTTAATATTTGTTACTAATTTGTGTATTAATTGCTTATCCAATTTTAGCTTAGTGTTTTTTGTTTGTGTTCAGGAATCTGAGAGTGGACTTTACGTCAGCCTAAAGACATTTCTTGGGTTTGGTCGAGAATATGTGGAATTATATCACCAACAAACTGGCGATTCAGTGTTCCTGCATATTCGCCGTGAGAAGAAAGAGGTAAGCTCTATAATGTGAATTGATGAGATATGTATCGTGTTTTGGGGGCATTTAATAGAAAATAATCCAAAGTGAAAACCATTGGTTTCAACCCATTAAAAAAATAATCAAACTTTCTCACAATTTAGTAAGTTGTTAAAGAATAAGAAACAGTAAAATATTTATATTGCCTGCCATATTGGATTTGTAAGACAATTATCCTGCACCCTGCACAAAAATTCACATTCAAATTTTTTTTTAAAAAGCTCAAAACCAATTTCTGAGAATAATGTTTTTTTTATGATGACAAAAATAAGATACAACAGTCTTTGTGTTAGTAAATTTAAAAAAAATAGGGCCTATTTTACCTGTACATAGTTTGAGCTTTGTCCAAATTCATTATGCCATCATCCTGTATATTAAAATAATAATGTAGCCCTCTTTGATAACAGCATAGTCTAAGGTGCTACTCTCACAGTAGACTAGATTGCAGATGATGGGAAGATTGAAGTTCGAATCTCAGTCAGATGTACACAGGGTGTTTTTTCCATAATGGTTTTCCACTATCTCTACATACAAAAGAGGGTACACCTCTTATAAGTTCAACTTTCCTAATCCCTAACTCATTATTGTAATTAATACATAAGCAAATGGGTAGTAAGACACATTGCTAAAAAAAATTAAAATAATAATGTAAATTCTTTATTAGACTATTAACAAATTTTTATTTTTCAAATTGAGTCTTTTAAAGATGTGTATACATCCAATCTTACTGCACAGCAGTGGTGTAGCTACAGAGGAGCGACTGGAGCAGTCGCCCAAGTTAAACCGCTCCAGGGCGCTTCAGACCTAGCTACGCCACTGCTGCACAGTATTAGCTAAAGAATTCTTAAAATAAGTTTTCTTGCCCTAGCTTAAGTTGTTAGTAAGTCTTGGTTTATATTAATATATAACACATAACTGATAGTAATTAGTGTATAGCGTACAGTGCACAATTCATAATAAAAATACATGGTTTATGATGAGACGTCGTGTATAACACCTTACTTAAATCGATTGTCTTTTATTAATAGAATATAACCTAGCTTCTTTTTACTACTAGATAATGTTTCTAACAATACTTCATTGAAAGAGTTCATTCGAAAAACAACATTAATTAAACTGTATCTTTTGAAACTTAAATTTAAGTTTTGTTGGTAAGCCTACTATTAAATCAAATTCGATTTTTATTTGGTTCTGATCTTATTATTGTCATTAATATTATAGTAGCCATACAATATTTCTCCTTTATTTTCAATCATATAGACACTCAGTTATTGAAGCTGAAACAAAGAAAATTTGTGAATAACAAACAAGTATGACTATCACAAGGCAGTTCAAACATGAAGATGAATACAGAAGCATATTTGTGTCTGCTTGTATACTGGAATTTAATTGGCTATATCTTCTCCTCACATTCTCATTGGCTGATACATCTCAAGTCCAATGATTATTTATACTACACTCCATCCTTAACTTAAGTATAAGAAGTTAAAGTTAAATCAACTTAATGCATTGTACACTATTCACTATGTATCGGTTATAAACGCTATAATTGAAAATAATATGTTTCAACTTCTTGTTCACTATGTGCTATACACCTTTTGCTCTAGTTATGTGCTATGCACGGATATAAACCCAGCCTTAGAGAACATACCTGGCCCTATCACTAAAATATTTGATTAAAAGCCCACTTCAATCTTGATTCAACAATGTGGGTTTAGTATGAGAGCTTTTTAAAATATACTAAATTGATTTTTAAAACAAATGGTTGTCTTATGACTTAGAACTGTATGAAAACAATGTGGAAATATGGAGGACCAGGCATATGTGTATAGACTACCTAGAAAACCCATCGGTGGTTATATTTACCTCTTCTCATAAACAATGTGCAACATGTTCCTTTTATCTAAATATATGTTTTAGAACATCATAACATACTTTAGGATGGCACTGATGATTTATTTTCACTAACATGCATTTATGTATGTCAGTCGGTAATTGGAATACGATTTGTAACAGTAGAACAACTCACTAGCTCATATCTTACCTTGTTTATTATGCTTGGTCATGAAGATAATAATTATCAGGGCTGTGGAGTCCGTAAAAAGGTACTGACTCTGGCTTCAAAATAATATACAGTGAAACCTGCCTTAAACAGACCCTTTATTAAGTGGAAACTTGTCTTAAACGGAAATATTTTATGGTCCTGTGACTTTAGGGCTGAAAAACATGCTAAATTTCCTGGATTAAACAGAAACTGTCTAACGCGGAAACAAAATTCAAAATAAACCTTTATACGGAAAATTTCCAATGTTCCGGTAGACATCGCTAGACATCGGTTAGAATTATTTTTTGCATCCTATACATTTTACAGAATTTTGTTTTCTCTAACTCTTCTTTTATATTAAGAGGAGTTGAAATTTTAAGTCCGGTATATTTCCTTTCTCCTTCTTAGTTATTTTGTTACCTTACTTACAGAATTGTGAACTGTAATTGCCTCGTGATTGTTATCTCTGTTCTTCCCAGTTTCCGCTTTAATGACTTGTCAATCACCTTTGGAATTCAGCTTTTAACAGTACAGCACTACCTGTATTAAAATTCAATTGTTTGTTCCTTCTGTAAATTTTACTCTAGGACTCTAGGCCTGCATTTTTTACTTTACTCTGGCAGTTGTCATTATGGCTTCAAAGATAAAAAGTTGTGCTTGATCCAAACATGAGAGTAAAAGTTATTCATGTGATTGAGCGAGATAAATTATCTGTTAAGCAGATCTTGAAGATGTTTAGCATTGGTAAAACTCAAGTGTACGAGATTCTAAAGAAGAAAACGGAAATTTTGAAGCTGTGGGAAAACTGTGCTAATGGAAAAATAAAAAGAGAACTTAAGAAAACTGCAAACAAAAACATTAATGAAATAGTGTGGGAGTGGTTTGTCAGTGTTAGGGCGAAAAATCACCGCATGTCAGGTCCAATGGTACTAGAATATGCTAAAAAGGTCGCTAAAAAACTTGGGAAAACTGGTTTCAAAGCTTCTAACGGATGGTTAGAGAGTTTTCGAAAAAGACATCGGATAGTTTTTAAAGAACTTTATGGTGATTCGAGTTATGTAAATAGTGAAACCATTGAAGAGTGGGTTGCTAAACTTCCCTCCATAATCAAGGGATATGAACCTGAAAACATAGTGAATGGTGACGATACTGGTCTGTTCTTCCACGCGCTAACGAATAAATCGCTGTTTTAAAGGTGAAAAATGTTTGGGAGGAAAATTGTTCAAAAAAAGATTGACTGTTTTATATGTGGTTTTATGTCAGGTGAAATGGAGAAACCCTTAGTTATCGGAAAGGCAGCAAAGTCACGATGCTTCAGAAACATGGGCATATGGAAACTTCTCGTTGTGCGGAGATCCAACAAAAAAGGCGTGGATGATGTCACAGATCATGGAGGAATGGTTAACAGCTTTTAATGGTGGAGTGAATAAGCAAAACCGGCATGTTTTGTTGTTTTTGGATAACGCAACATGCCACCTCCACATTGAACTCTCCAATGTGCAACTTGCTTGGTTCCCTCCAAACACCACAAGTCTTTCTAAACCAATGGATCAGGGCACCATTCAGAATGTTAAAGTGCACTATCGTAAATTATTAATGCAATCATTGCTTGCCAATATGAATTCCACATCATCCGCCTCTGAGCTTGCAAGAACCGTCTCTCGGTTCTAGATGCGGTTATTTGAATGAGTCAAGCTGTAAAGAAGTTGTTGCCAGAAACTGTGACAAAGTGTTATGAAAAAGCAGAATATTATATGAGTGAAGTTACTGCTAGTGTAGAAAATGGGAATGACCAGCGTGACTTACAAAACTGCATGAATGAAGCTGCTTTCAATAACTGTAATGCTGAAGACTACATCAACATAGACAATAACGTCTAAGCTGAACCAAACACAATGGATATCAATGCCTTAGTTGAGAATTTTAAAGAAAGTTATAAAGGAGAAGAGGAGGGGGAAGAGGAAAATGGCATTGTGTTGGAAGAAGAAAAGTGTAGCGTGAAGACTTATCAAGATGTTGTTGAAAGTTTAAAGGAACTGCAGCAATTTGCCCTACAACGGAATGATTCCTATATACTAAGTGTGATTTCTGCAAAGTCATACAGCCAAGAGAATAAACTGTGTGTAGAAAACCCTGCTTGACTACTGGAAAAAATAAAGACAAAGTGAGTAATTTTTTTTTCTGTTCAGTATAATGTTTCTATATGTTCATTTATAGTGTGAATAATGAATACTGTGTAATAATGAATACGGCATTTTATGATTTTTATCCCAATTACTTGCATGCCCCTGTTTTAAATTTTATATTACACCTTCATTAAACAGAAACCTGGCTTTAGCGGAAAACTATCTTGGGCCCTTGTGATTCCTTTTAAGGCAATTTTCACTGTATTTTCATTTTATAGCCTACTCTTTTATTCTTTAGGTCAATATTTATAATTTCAGGGTGTCTACTGTGTCACGAAAGCCACTAAAGTCACGAAAAAGTTATTAATTGCATAAAAGGTCACGAAAGTCCCTGAAAGTCATGAATTTTCAATATTTTGGCCATAAAGTCATGAAAATATTTTTGTTTGAATTTCCCGCGTATCGTAACAACGCAAACGTGTCGAATGTCGAGCCACCCATTACCCATGATGCCATTTGCTTACTTCAAATAGTCTGTTTTTACTCTGATACAAGGACAAAGTTAACATTCGCCATCTAGTTAAAGTTTAATGTTGCGTGCGGGTGCATTATGCCTATATATGCATTATATAATGTTTAGCCGATTATTACCGAAGGAATTTTGTGCTCATAAAAGGTTACCAAATTTTGGTTTTTCCAACTCAGTAGACATCCTGAATTTGGATTGACAAATGTATTTAAATATAAATTTACACTGTTACATAAGATTCCCATGAAGTCATCTCTCTTGTTGAATTTTACTGCGGTAAATTTATTATTGCTAATTAATATACTTTAGACCTTTATGAAAGAGCCAGAGTTGAGTCGAATTCGGACAGTAGAAAAATAGAGGAGTCGAATAAATGGCATGATGACGGTGTTGGTGATGATGGTGTTGGTGATGGTGGTGGTGGTGATGGTGAAAATGTTTTTATCTGTGACAAATAATTTCTTCTTTGATAAAACCACACATTTTATGTTCTAACACAAAAGATGTTATTTGTTTAAAATCCATTTTGTTAGTAGCCATACTATCAATAACTGTCAACTTTCAAGTTAATATATATAAAATAAATTGCTTGGATTCCATATAGTATATTTTTTATTTACAAAAGCAGATAAAAGAAACAGTTGTGCTTTCTGTGTCAACCTTACACCACATACAAAAATGCATATAAATTAATTTGATTCAGTTGCTCACCAGCCACATTATCTTCAAAACCTGCATTCTACATGTGCTCCTTTGAGTAGTGCTGGTACGCAAGTCAATACAACGTTCTCAATGTCCAAACAATTGATTCAACTAATAAAAACCTTAAAGTTTTCTAGATTTTGAAATCCCTTTTGTAAGTTCACTGTGATCTTTTAAAGATTAAGACTAGTGATTAAAATATAATTTAAATTATCTTAACTTAAAATGCTACAAAATGCAATTTCAAAAAATAAATATACTCAAAATATAATGGGGGAGGTGGGGGTTCTAACCTCCCCCCCCCCACAGGTGTTAGCCCCCTCCACATACTGCCAGCATAAACTTTAAACAGTTGCTTAAGACTGTTCTTGTTTTCATTTTAAACTTTTACTTATGTTCTTTGTGTATTTTAGTTTGAATAAAATTATGTTTGCATTTTTCTACGCTATCTCGCTTGAAATACTCTTTAACCTATAATCTATCAATACTATGGTATGCTTGAGTTAAGTGAGCCGTGATCTAACAATTCCAATGTGTACTTGCACTGGTTGCAGGGAGTAAAGGGGGTACTCATACAATAGGAATTTAGATTCATCCCCCCCCAAATATGAAATCCTACGTCACTGCACCTTTCAAATGATCCTCTCAACACAGTGTGTTCAGCGTTGACTCAAAACTAATGAGAGCAATTACTCCTAAGACCAGGGTGTCTACCATATGGGAAAATCAGGGAAAACGGGGAATTAGCCGGGAATTTGAAATGATCGGGAAAAAACGGGGATAAGCCGGGAATTTGGTAAATTACAATAAAAATATGGGAAAATGTGGTTTTACTCAAAATATGAAATATAATAATCATTAAAAACAGTAAATAATAATGTTTTTCAAACTGTAGTTTTTTTGTGGCTGTGTAATATATTTTATAATTCCTAATAAACAATGTTAATACAAATGTTAAAAAAATGTTTATTTAAATTTTAAAACTTCTTATTATTCATAAAAAAGATTAATAGAAAAATTAGGGGGTAGGTGGGGGAATTAGAAGGATGTGACATACTTTTTAGTCGGGAAATTTAGGAAATGATCAGGGGAAATCAGGGAAAAAGTCGGGAATTTCATTGGTCAAGTTGAGTAGACACCATGTAAGACCCACTTCAGTGGCCACATGGTCTAAAGTGCTACTCTCACAATAGACTAGACTGCTCAAGACAGGGAGATCAGGGTTCGATCTTGGTTGGGTGCACTGAGGGTGTTTTTTCGTAAATGATTTTCTACTCTCCCTCCACACAAATGTGGGTACACTTCCTTTAAATTCAACCTTCCTAACCCTTGACAATTAGTGTAACTAGTGCTTAGGCATATAACCCGAACGGGTAGTAAGGCGCTGTAACAAACATGGCTTTCAGACCTTATCAAATCTGCTATAGAAGATGGATTGTTTCATCGAAAGGCTTTAATCTCTCGCCTGACATGGGAGGGAAGCTATTTAATCTTTTTATTTCTTAAAGGGTTTGTTTTTTATCTTTATTTAATCTTAAAATGTGATTGTTACAGTAATGATGACTATGGGTTTTAAAAGTTTTAAGTTTAAATTTTTACTTACGTAGTTCTCTTACTAACTGGTCCGAGCGTTGTATCGATAATCTTTGGAAAAGATCTCGATGGTCTTGTGATTAATTTCCAATACATTCATAGAGCTGTTATAAAGTAAATGAACATCGACTTTGTAAAAGGCACTGAGTTTGGTCAGTTTTGTTGATAGTAATTTCTGTTTATTTACGATCTCTCTCGGTCAATAAATGTATATTATTGTATTATAATTTGTTATATTTAAGATGTTTTAAAGAACCTTTCACCTTCTATAAATATAAATTTATAGGTAGGTTAGTTAGTAGTATTGTAAAAATATTTGTTATGGTTAAGATGCCATTTATATAATAAATTATAAGTTAGTTAGTGTATATAATGTGTATGACCATATGGATTGAAGAAGATAATCCCGAAAGGCAGTTTGAGGACTCCAAGAATAAAATTTATTTAAGAATGCAGCAATAATTTCTTGTGGAAGTGAAAATTCACATTAACTTGGTATTTTATTTTTTGTGGTAATAGTAACACCGACATTTTGGTGAAGAACGTGTCTTGCCACTTATTAAAGGTATTTTTATAGTGAACCCGCTGGGTTATTAACAACAAAACCAACAGTTTGGGTAAACACTTGCTGGTTTACCATATTTCCATCATTAGTGAAGAACATAACGACAATTTATTCTTTTCAACCTGTCAACTTTTGTGGAGGGAACATAACCCCACAAACATGTAAGACTAAAGTACTTTACTTCGTGAAAAGTTACTCCCCATTGAAAAGAGATTAACTTAAAAAGGCTAATCATCCAGTAATTAATACAAAATAACAAAGGGAATCCATGTTGGATTTTTCAAGCGTCACTTTTGTATCCATCTGGTAAACTGTAAATGATTTTGTTTAAATAACACCTAACTTGATTTCGCCAGACATTGAAAATACCCTATTTATAAATCTTATAACTAATTACTGTACATTAATCAGAAACTCAACCAAATTTTATTCAATTAACATATTTTTATTTTATATTATTACATAAACTTTGCTATTCGTCGTCAGGGAGACGATTTGTAAATTGCTTATATGAACCATTGTTTAGTTTTAAGAGGGTACGTCTCATTATGTTGTAATTTGTATCTTATTATTGTATTATGTCACATGTCTCAAACTAACACTAACACAGTTCACTAAAATATCCAGGTTCTCAGAAAGTCGCATTATTTATCTATCCGACAATCTCGGAAATAATACCCTTACCCTAAAAGTCTCAGCCTAACAGTATTGATGATATCGACCCATAACTATACTTCAAAAGGATTAGAGTGCTTGGTAAATCATCAGATACACAAATTTATCACTGAACACGGTATATTATATATCTGCTGACTGGATCACAGCACTTGTACATCTTCAATTAATGTAACTGATAATATTAGACTTGCCATGGACAATCAGAAATTAACCATTTTAATACTTGTGAATTTTAGTAAGGCTTTTAACAGTGTATATTTTGACTTGCTTTTAGATAAACTTAAATATTACTTTAATTTTTCCCCGAGCTGCATTCGTTGGATGCGATCTTACTTGTATGGTCACATGCAGAGGGTGGTAATAAATGACACTGCCTCTAAATGAAGCCTTGTAGACAAAGGCATACCACAGGGGTCTATTCTGGGACCACTATTATTCTCCCTATTTATTAATGACCTACCTTCTTCTCTGTCTTATTGTAAGTACCACCTATACGCAGATGATATACAAGTATACTTGTCTGACAGTAGTATTAATTAACTTATTTTCAACTCTTGATATAATAAATGTGGATTTGAAATCAATTTGTGAATGGTCAATTAATAACGATATAGTGATTAATTCCATTAAATCACAATCAATGATTATCGGGTCATATAGACTTTTGTCTAATATCATAAATGAACAAAAATATGACTTGGGTGGAACATGTGACCAACATTTGTAAAAAAAAGTTACGCTGCTATACACACTCTCAAAAGACTTGAACATTTCTTACCATCTGAAATTAAAGCTCTGCTGGTACAAAGTCTGATACAGCCTCATTTTGATTACTGTGACATTGTATACAATGACCTTACAGGAACTATCTAATTGAGTCCAACGCTTACAAAACCAATATGTCCGTTTCATTTACAATCTAAAATACTTCGACCACATAACACCATATTTCAAAAAACTGGAATGGTTACGACTAAAGGAGCGACGTTCATTTCACTCTCTTACTTTAGCTTTCAACATTCTTAACTCATCATCCCCGGAGTATCTCTCATCCCGTTTTTAGTTAATGAAAAACCAACATCGGCTTAATACACGTGCTAGCAACTCTTCCGTTCACTGTACACCCCTACACAAATCCTGGTCCTACTCTCACTCCTTCACTGTAGCAACATCTCGGGCATGGAATGAGCTACCTACCAACACCAGGAATCTGACTACGCTAACTGCTTTAAAAAAATAACTATATTCACTTATTAAAATAAGAAATTAACTTTAAGCTTTTGGTCTTGAGTAGCTGAGAAGTTAAATTGGATAAATGTTTGTGTATGTCTTTGTCTAAAATGAATTGTTTGTAATGAAACACATCAATATAAATTTTGTAGCTTGAATGATTTATTAATTTAGTTACTAATAATGTTGTATGAATGAGATAAAACTTGTAAAAATTTATCATGTAATAATGTTTGTGAATGTGGTTGGTTTAAAATGTATTTTCTAATTGTTTAGTTTCTAAGATCTATTTTATTTAGCTATCTCTTTAAAGTAAAATATTCCTTAGTTATAATTTTTGTAACCTGGTTAAGTGTAAGACAAGGTGCAACTCCTTAACTTCGCCAGAACAAATAAAGGCATTAAATAAATAAATAAATCTCTGGTTGTGTTCCTGTACTACCTACCTTTTTAATTCTTAGGTCCTATGACATGGTATCGGTCCACTGTAGGATAGGGTGTTTACAATGCGATGATGAAAAAAGTAATCACCCCAAAGTTGTAATCTCTTCGATAGTGTTAGCAAGCAAGACAATTTTCTTGAAACAGATGGGTGTGCATAGCAAATATGTTCGGGGGCATTTGTCTTGGCGTGGTGAGCACTGAAAATGTCCTTGACTTTATAATTAATTTAAATCAATAATATAGTACACTATATAATCAAATTTGATTTTAAAATTCATTTAAATAAGTCTAAAAGTTTAATGAAATCCCTAAGGTTAATATAGCCTATGTTGGATATAAATCTAAATAAAATCTCACGAGCCTAGGGAATTGATGTTAGCAGAGAAGAAAAAAAAGTGCTTTTAAATGTATCTCCAGGCTTGATTGAAGACTCGACGCTAACACAGTATTGACAATGTATGTTTGTTTCAGATTGCTTCAGAGCAGAAAGGGGATGGGCCAGAGAAAAAGATCACTCGTCTTGCCATTGGTGTGGAAGGAGGTTTTGATCCTGAGTCTGGAAAGAACAAATTTGAGTTTGAGGAGTCATACGCTGTTGTTATTTTACCCAATTTCGTCACTTTACCCTGGCCTGACTCGGAGTTTCCTGAAATTGTGAGTTCTTTACTAAAGTTGGGTAGGCTACTATATAAATGAATTATAATTGAATGGTTTCAAGTGAAAAGTTGCAAATAGTGTGCGTGTGGAAGCTCATTCGTGAGATTGAGGAATGGGAGATGTAATCACACCTTGTGTGTGTGCATGTGTGTGCGTGCACGCACGTTTGTGCATGGGAATTATTTGTGTTTGTGTTAAATGTATGGTCACCATGTTTGTGTTAAATTTATCTCTGGTTCTCATATTATATATAATCCATGTGTATTTTGGCTCTAGCTTTTCTATTAATTATTTGTGTTTTTATGTATATCATTCTGTTAAACTTCATTGTTGTTGTATTGGCTTAGTGTAAGAAAAGGCAGTAGCCTTAACTTTGCCATTAAAGCCGCCTATTATTATTATTATTATTATTATTATTATTATCATTATTATTATTATTATTATTATCATCATCATCAGCATCATTATTATCAGCATCATCATAATCATTATCATCATTATAATCATTACCACCTTAAAAATAAACTTTCAGATAATGAACATGGCTTTATAAAAAAATAAATCTACTGTCACTAATTTAGTAGAATTTCTTGGGCATGTTGCCCCTCAATTCTCTGCCCAAGGTCAGGTTGATGCTATTTATTTTGACCAAAGTTAGGCATTTGACTTATGTCAGCATAGTATTATTCTCTCTAAACTTGGTAATTTTGGCCTTTCTCACTCGTATGTAAATTGGTTCAGCAGTTATTTGAATGAAAGATCATTCACTATTAAAATTGATTCGAACACCTCAAATACATTTTTAGCCCCCTCTGGCATACCACAGGGTTCTAATTTATGTTCTCTTCTCTTTAATATGTTCATTGATAACATTGGTAAATATTTGAACCTATCTAGCTATTTACTCTTTGCTGATGATGTAAAATTATTTTAAATTATCAAATCAATTGCAGATTGTATAGATTTACAAAATGATGTAAATGGTCTTTTGAAAATGAAATATCTATTAATAAATCTAAGACCAAATCTGTATCTTTCACTAAGAATACTAATCCTTTTTTTTTACTTATAAATTGGGCAGTGAAAATATAGTTCACACCCTTTATATTAATGATCTTGGTGTTCTCCTGGATAACAAACTTTATTTCCACTATCATGTTGACCATGTAAATTCCCAATCATTGAAATTACTTGGACTTATTAAATTTATTACTTCATCATTTGAGAAAGTTTGCTATTTTTTATATCTGTACTACACTCTGGTTAGATATAAATTAGAATATGCTACTATTGCTTGGAATTCCATTACCTTATGACTCTCTTTGGTCGGAAAACCTTCAAAGAAAATTTGTTGCTGGGTACTCTGATAAATTCTTTACCAACCGGATTTATTATGATTATGACAGAATTCAAAACCTCTTAGGGCTCCAAACTCTCTTCTCGCGTGGACTTTATTGTGATGCCCTTTTTGTTTTTAATATTTTCAATAGCAAAATTTCTTGCAAATTTGCCCTTGATCATGTAGGCGTTCATATCCCTTCTCGAGCTTCTTGTAACCCAAAATTATTTTTTCTCAATAGCTCTTATAAGGTAAGCCCTATAGGTCGTTGTATCCATAGCGCCAATTCTAGATTTGTCGAATTCGACTTCTATCATAAAAGAAAGGCTAAACTTAGAAAGTTATTTAAGGAACTCCCATATCAATAACTTATCATGTAGAGGTTCTGCCTATAATATTTAAATTTACAATATTCTGATCTATTTTTTGCATAGTGTTACTACTTTTAACTATTCTTTAGTTATTTGTTATTATTGCTATTTTTTATTCTTATCATTATTAATTACTATTTTTTCCTAACTATTCATCAGTATATATAATTATTTAGCTATTATTGTTTTTCTTATTTTCTCATGTAAGTATTATATGTCTGTTAGGTACTTGTGTATTTTTCTGTGCTGGCCTGTTATAGGTCTTACAACTGTTGGCTAGCACTATAATAAAGGAAGTTGAAACTATCATGCGCACAACCTATTTACTAACTTGACTTTGTGTTGTGGGTAAGACCACTAAGATGTCATACATAACCCGCCTCGGTGGCGTAGTTGGTTAACACGCTAGTCGTGTTGAGCTCGACCGCCGAGGACGGGGAGATCGAGGTTCGAATCTTGGTCGGGTGAACTGGGGGTGGTTTTTCTTAAATGGTTTTCCACTCTCCATCCACGCAAATGCGGGTTCACTTCCTCTAAATTAACCTTCCCAATTCCTAATCCATTAGCGTATTTAGTACTTAAGCGTATAACCCGAATGGGTAGTAAAATG